>WEDG01010044.1:157500-400050 GCA_017591395.1 Schistocephalus solidus | reverse complement strand
TCTCATATTGGGAAACGGATGTACTCCACCCGAATAAAAGTAGCTAAGCCTCCCTTACATGAGGCTGTAACCTGTTCTAAAGATAAAAACAACAAGCTCGTGTTGTTGGCACAGAGCCGCAAAAGCAGCCGACTGAATGCTTTCAATTTGATGTCTCAACAAGCCATCAGCGATACTTTGGTTAAAGAAAGCATTAACACGCAAAATCTATTAAATTGATGCGTACGCGACACACTTAATTTCAACCATTGATTTCGACAAGGTCCACCATGTGCGCCACAGAATGGTGATGCAGGGGACAGTGACTTGTGTGTGGAGTTAGATTTGAGTGGTAGTCTGACTTTCGTTTTCAGCTAGCACATTCACCTATTTCCCTCCACCCGTCTATGTCGGAAGACGAAGCCATAGTTCAGAAATGGGCAGAGGCAGTTGGGGCGCAGAGGGCACAGCGCAGCTGGGAACGCCTCCGAGCATGCCACCACAAGACTGAGCTTAAGCTCGGAGTCGGGTGTCATTACTGGCAAAAGTGCCTGGTGCGGCGTTGGCCTGCATGCGGTACACAGCCACCACGCGTATGGCATTTGTTATGGAAACGCGACCCAAATAGCATCTGCCATGTCCTGATCTATCCACTGTTTTCGGTGACGTCATACTTTTACGTTGCCCATTTTTAGGTGGGGTCAATAATCAACAATTCGGCTTTTTAGTTCCGATCCATGTCTGCGTGTGCCGTGAATGTTGAGCGTAGCGCAATGACGTAATACAGATGAGTTTTGCTTATAGTAATAACAGACTGGCGCAGCATCTGCTACATACACTCTATGGTGATGTCATGACATAGTCTCGATGATGAGAGGCGTGGAAGCCTGCAGCAGGGCGATACCACAAAACGCCCCTTATGCATAAGGCTTTATGGAGTTCACACAGCGCCACCATGCGTAGAGTGACCACGCATGTTGGTCAGCGCTATCGACGTAAAACGTGAAGAACGACTTACGTATTCGCAAAATTCTTCGATCAGCGCATTTTAATGGTGGCAGCTTGGAATTCATGGTGGTTGGAAGATTGAACCGCTATCCTGCATAATTAAAAGCCTGTCACATGCGCACATGGTTAGTAAAATCCGGTTTTCCTATGAAGCGGTTGAGGAAAAAGTCACGTCAATGAAACCGTCAAAACGATGCCTGCGGGAATTGGCCGCAAGGACTGATGATTATGTGTTTATGATTATTTCTGCAAGCAACCGAGGCACTGCAGCAAAATATATTGGAAATGGCCTGAAACATGCTTTTGGAAATGAGGGCTTCATCGAAAACTGTTAAGGACCTCCAATGCAAATGTTCGCTTTCTGACAGCGTATTTAAGCATCGACGCTGACCAATGAAACATATTATATCCAACCATCTAATATCTGGTTCGAGATGGAAACCCTCATAAATTATCAGCATCTAGGTGCGGAAATTTATCAGCTTACACTTTCGGAACTTACTAATTGTGATGCATACAGAGAGGTGATTTAATTCTAATCATACCTTTGCAACCAGAAGCAGTAACGCTGGATCATGAAACTTCAAAGTCCAAGTCAATGAAGGGGATAATACGTATGCAGTAGTCGGCAATGGAATCTCCCAAAGGCCATTATTTGAAACGGGCAGTGTATTTACATATAAATGATTTCCAAAGAATATCATTGTAACCACAGCCTAACTTTGCAGCAACCTGAACAAAATTACGGATTAGGATTATGTAGTTGATGAGTTACATGTGGATAGGTAAGCGTTCTTTGTTAGGGAAAATGCCAACTTAGTGGCAAAAGGATGTGAATGAATCAGTTCCAAGTAGCAGTTGTAATTCAGAAAATTCAAGCTCTTAAAATATGATGGGATTTTTACAATCCACCTTAATTTAATGCACATTTAAAACAGGCTGATAAAAAGGACATGACGTATAATAATAGTTTTTAAAATTGCTCCTACCGAGGAAATACTTCCATTTGCAGTGGATATCATGGGCTATATGTTAGATAAGTCATATGTCTTTTATCTTTTGTAAAGTAAAACTTTCTGCTCAGTGAAATCTTGTCTTTACAATGAAACCTTCGTGAGAATATGCCTAGTGGACTACAAGGAATATGTCAACGTCATGTTTGACATGCAGTCATCATGGAACATTTTTACACACAAAGGCATTTCACATTCCCTAGCTTAGTAGCCGAAGAAAAGGCATAATAACTCAAGTGGTTTGACAGTTTTATTGTTTTGCACATTAAGCTTGTTGATTTGTGTTCCAAAGTTTAGTCTTAGTGCTTTACATGACGGCAGCGGCCAATAAGGATATGTCGAAAACAGCCATTTGCCAAAGCTCTTACCTTTGTCGGCAACTTTTAAGATGGTAATGTTAATGCAAAAATGTCTTCTGATAAAAATGCGATGCAAGGTTGCTCTAAATTTATCATCAAATTAAATCACACCCCATTCCGACGACTTGAGTGTGTTTGAAAGCGTCAATAATGAAGACAGAATACCAATGAAGAAGGCAGTGGATACTTACAGGAATTGTGTCGATTGATGGGGAATGGTAATTGCGGGTATCCACGGAAAAATGCCAAATACGTTTCGTTTATTGCAGACAGAAGTTAGGATCTAAAGATATAGAACTACTTTTGGACTATGCGAGGCATTTATTTAGGCATAAAGAATTCATGAAAGTCTTCCATCTGACTATGTATCCAGAGGTGAGTTTTCCTGTCTTATGCTTTAAATTCAGATTTACACAACTGGGTTCGTTTCAATGCTTGGAAGTCAAAGATTGTAATGGGAACAGATGTCAATGGACTCGAAACATCTCTTATGACTATCTTAACCTAACCACGGACCCAAACAAGGTTTCATTAGAAAAAAAACGAGTTCAAATGCAAAGTAGTTATTTTCACATTTAAGTTAATTTATATCTAAAACATACTTTCTGAATTAATTAAAATGCCAATGTATGCGTGGTGTGAAATGCTTCAGTAAATGGGACTGCAGTAATTTTAACTCTGCAAGCTCTATTTAGGAGAAGTTTAATATTCGCCCGTCCTAAATATTACTTCGGCGAAAACATTAACTTTGTTTCTTCATCTTAGAAAACATGTAAAATAATTCAAAACAGACTTTCAAATTATAGTTCTGGTTCAAGACCGGCAGATTTAACTTGTTTGGATCATCTGGAATTAGAAGATATTTGTGATTTTTCTATTTGGTCAAGAAGCCTTCGAACTATTTTCAGATGGTAACCACGGAAGCAGCGTAGGAAGCTACATTCTATGTTGACTTCGTTTTGCCAACAAAGCCTTCATCGAAATGGCAAAGTTTTCTAGCTGGTTTTGATTTATTTCAGCGCTGAATCCAGTCGATGCAGAAATCAGCATGTAATAATATTCATGATTGAGATGAGAAGAGTCACTAATTTAGCCCCATTGGTTTGTACCATCAAATTTTACCACGTTCCCTTCGTTTGAAACCCAGATTAACTTACAGATTAAGCTGTAAAATGGTATTTACCAAGTTTTGTTCAAACGTTCCAACATATGAACTGCAGAACAACATTTATCGAATAAAACGCCGTGATTTGTGCTGCAATGAACGTAACATGTAGGTTGGGAAGATAAAATATGACTGCATGCAAATTTTTCTTCTATGTTCAGGACACTTTAATGAAAAAAGTATTTGACTTATCTTCCGTAGCGGCGGCAGAAACAGTTGTTTAGAGGCGTCCTGTTATAGACCCTACCCACGCGTTAGTTCCATTTCTTAACATTACCATTTTTTCTGCTGTGCCTGGTTGATGCGGTACGCAGTGAATAGGCTTTACGGTTTGTTCACCATTATTGGCGGATTTCTTTTTTCGGACGCTGCTGTTACTTCATGATTGATTATTATCTCATTGCATCTCTAGATCGTATGGATATTGACAGGAATGCACCTGGATACGTCGCGCGAACAGCAAGATCACCCTGATGCACTTACCTGCACAGGTGAGCCCACTGAATCGGTTTACGATGTACCGATTTTAAAAGAAAAAGAGGCATTCACTGGGAGAGGGTAGCAGCTGTTCGACTGCGTCATATTTTTCGTCTACTCGGCTTTCAAGGTTGGAAATTCGTGCTCATAGGTCTTCTGCCGGTGGACGCTCCCAGAAAGCGGATCGAAGTGCGTTCTCAACCAACATCATTGTAGAGCATTCCATATCTAAAGACTTCCCCAAAAGCCATGGTTTAGATCTTTGCGTCTCGCGCAGTTCGCAGTACCCACAGGCGCCGTCAAAATCAGTCCAGAAAGCGATATGCCAAAGCCCTCTCCCTTTAGCTGGAGAAGTCGAGACATTGTCTGCCAATTGCGAAGTGTGGATTTAAAGGGGTGGCAGGCGTACCAATCCGCAAATGCAATAATGTCGAGTATTTTTCTATCTAGAGTTGGACGAAAAGTCCGAGTGAAGCAACTCATTGGTGCCCCAAAGAGAATTACATCCTCAAAACTAATGCGAGGTGAAATTGTGGAGTCGAGCAAAGGGTTTACACGTCAAGCCAGCTAGAAAGAGCACCAGATATTCACCGACTGCTCTCTCCGCCTTTGTGGTTTTACCAAAACCTTTTGCGAGTAGATACTCATGGCGTGAAACAATTGGGGTCCTACATGCCCTGCTGCTATCTAGGGCAGATAATCCAGCATAATTGAGATGAACCAAACGGAGCACCGCAGCCAATGAAACGTGGCAGAAATTCGCAAGTGCCCGTGAGATGGGGATCAGCTGCAACCCGCAGTCGGCATGGATATGCTACGCACATAACAAATGACGATAAAAGCGATCTGTAGAATATTTCCAGTCTTAGGCGAGAAATCAAAATGACTAAACAAATCAGCCCGGATCCTGCTGACCTCAACTAGGGAAGGCCTTTTGCCTCCGTTGACATACCACCTCGAAAGTAGCAGTTTTCACTACTGAGTACAAAGGGTAGATTTTCTGGAGAGATGCAATAAAATATGTCCATCCAGAGGAGGAAGTTAAATGCTGACCGAGGTTGACATATGGTTATACTACATGGCATCAAAGGGCCGTCGGTTTATTGATTCACAAGTTTTCGTAGGTTGGTTGATAAGGATAACGCATTTGAAAGTGCAGCCTCCGATTAGATACCTTGCGTCATTAAAGGCTCTTCCTAGAGGCTAGTCATGATGGGGGTTGATGGCTTGATGTTAAATGGATCAACGCATGCCGCAAAGACTTGTTGGATGGTAAAGTGGAGGGAGGTATAATATAATGCGGAGTTGATTCGGTCTGCCATTTGTTGCTTCAATGTTGAAATAGGTAATGACAATTAGTTTAATATATGCTGCATTGCACGTTTTGAAAGCGCCATGTTACAATATTTTCTGAGGGTGACAACCGTTCATAGTTTAAATATCACATTAATCACTGTATAACTTCCTGAAATTGATTGCCTATTTAATATTATAAGGTGTATAGGCTGCATGTAGCAGTTCACACATATGTGTTGCGCGCTTTAGACACGTAGTCCAGCCTTGTGTAGTGCGCCGGGAGAGAATAAATCCAAGCGTATTCACGTTTATTCAATTAGATACGGGGTCAATTCGACATACGCATAGTGCAGGTGGGGAAATGATCACTGCGGAGATTTCCTACAGTCCCAAGTGTGGAACACCTGGGATTCGAACCGGCGACATTTGGAATATGAGTTGAACGCTCTACCATTGAACCACGGGCTCGTAGCAGTGTCGGTTGCGATCGATATTATGATGATTACATTATTGTGGCTCACTGATCTGCTTACTAAACATTTAGTTTCCATATTGCCCTGGAACTCAGACTAGAGTACTAACAGGCATTTCCATAGCGACGTGTAGCATTTTGTTGTTGTTGATAATGTGGAAACGACAAAGAACAAGGGAGACCGGAATGGCCATTTCTGGCTTGTAAGACGTCGACAGCCAGTCATGTACCCAATCCCAAATTGGAACACCTGGTATAAATCCCGCGACATTTGGCATTTTTTAGTCGACTGGCCTTCCGGTGAGCCACGAGGCTCGTTGCTTCGGTTGCGATCGGGGAATAAATCTTGAGCTTGAGTCCTTTCTTCACAAATATATGAACCGACCCGCATAATACCATCTGTCGGTTTGAGCAACATACACATTAACTGTGCCAATGTTATATTCGCTAGAGATGAAAATATTTCTGAGGAAAACCTGATATGCTGAAAACATGAATATTCTCCTTAAAGCGTAAAATGTTACAGCGTAAATTACCAGTTTAGGTGGTGCATCTTGCACAATATGGCGTGAAGTTTAGAGTAATAGTTGGATAAGGACTGAGTACATAAATGGTATTTTAAAGTTATTTAGAAAACAAAATAAACTAAAGGTATCAGTCCGAATGTGAAGGTTCAAGTCCAGGGAGAGTGCTTGAAAATGCATGGTATTTCTGTCTATTGAATCCTGTGGGAGTTTGAAAGCTCCGAAAAATAAAAAAAAGTTCCGGTGCTCGACTTTTACTTTTGCTCAGATACCAGTCTCTCTGAAACGCCCGTTTTTATTTGTCTGCAGAAGAAATCCCCGTTATAAATAAATGTGTTATAAGTATGGATTGTATTTTTCATAGACATGACTAATATGTTTTTAGAATAAAAAGTACCCAAGTTATTTATTTTTGAACACGTTTTACAAAATATTGTTATTTTGTGTATTCACAAAGGTGCTAATGTTCAGAAATGTCATGCTAATATATTCCGAATGGATTCATAAAACGCATCCTAATACCTGTCAGGACACCATTCCTGTAGAAAATGATCAGAAGACGAACCGCAATTTTGTGTCGTTCTCCTTCTCCCTAACCAGCAGTTCGATCTGTTCAAATTACCTGCATATTTGAAAACTAAGATGCACGGTGATAAAAATGAAAGCCTGATTAAATTGTATCAAAAAGTTAACATGCGCTTACAAAATGTCTTTTATCGTATGAGTCTCCAAACAAAATCTGGCAGTGGATATTGCATGCATATATAGTTTTGCAAGGAGCTTTTTAATCAAAAGGAGAAATAAAGTGCTATTTTAATTTCCACTTCGCGAGTTTGCTAAATTTTATGATGAAATGTAGTTTAAAATTGTGTTTCTCACACAATATATTTTTGGTATTAAATACCAGCAATATCAATGAACGGATTGATGCTGATATAGTCATTAGTGTTGAGTGTACATGTTGCATGTGATGGAAGACCAGAATTCTGGCAAATTAAAAAATGTAGGGATTCATTCCACAAAAATATAAACAGTTAAACATGATTTTTACGGTTCTTTAGCATAACCTGGATTGAATACTTAGTGGTTAGTAATATAATATGGGATCTGCAGTCCCGTATATGTCGTACAAGCAAATAACCGATGTTTACGCTGAACGAGAAAGACATTTGGCTTACAAGTGGTCCAGCCGCGAAGGCACGGGTATAGAAACGCTCGGCCCATCTCTAATACACATGACCCTGTGTCACGGGCATAATGGCATGAGTAATTAATTCAGTGACCTAATCCTACCTCTACACCTAAAGCGTAACTTCACTTCATTTATGTCCCAGGCTGCTTTCAAAAGCCATATATTTTTACATGGAGCTTTTTAAAATGCCTTTGATTATATTATTTGAGCTTACAATATTTGAAAAACGTATTTGTCATGCTTTTTGAAATTTCTTACGGATAGTGATTTGTTTCAAAACAGTGTCACGAGGATTAAAGTGTAGAGGTTTCTATTTAGCTTCACCGAAATTTGATTGGTTGCTGTGGAAGTAGGATTTAAAATGTTGCATAAAAATAATCATGACCTCGTCAGCTGTAGTGAAAAGTAGTCGGTAATAAAGGGCGTTACTTTTTGGTTATTATATGCAATAAAAATTAAATTATTTTTAGCAAGTCAAGAAAAAGCTGTAAAAGAAACTGTGGACTTTGTGGCAGCAGTTGAATCATTTGAGTTCCTTGGAATTTTTGTGATGTCAGTGAACAACTCAAGAGCCTTCAATTGTGTTCGATTTGTATCCAAAGATAATATTTTTGTTGTTTTTGCTTTCTTAAAATTTATGACATCCTAAGAAGGTTCAATCAGTACATGACCTTGCGCCTGTATGCTGGCTCCAGTCTCAAAGCCACTTTGTTTCCGAGAGTAGCGGAAGAGGGCAACAATGGTGAATTATGAAACTCTTCATGTATAGGAGAGCACACTTAATTTGTTTGTCTGCTAAAAATCTGTCTCTGGTAGTACGCTGATAAAATTGCACAAGTAACCATTTCCTCTAAGCTTCCAGTCAAATATATTGTAGATCATTTAACTTTGTATTACGGGTAACCGTATTCTGTCTTGATACGCCGAAAGTTTCCTTACGCAGAAGAGTTTGTCGCTCATTTGGTTGTGCTGGTTGAAGTCAAGTTCATATTAATAAACGTCTTGTTACAGCAAAACCATGGTCTGCTAACTGAATTGTTTTTCCTAAAAACACGTTTTTGCTGCTATTGATATGTGTCCTTCTTGATTTTTCTAACCGAGAGAGAGATCTTGATGTCATGCATGAATTATTTCTTGTGTCATATTTGCTGGTTTCCTTCAAACGCGAATGTGAAGTGCATCACGGGATCCCAAAATATGTTGAAACGTGCAACTCTTAATTCTGAAATGGTATAGACGAATAAATAAACGAAAACTTAACACAGAACGCCCTCTTGTTAACTCAATTTAAAAAGTCAAATAGTCAAGGTAATGCTTGAATTTAACAGATATACGCGTCTAAAGTAAGTTATTGTGCCATTTTCAGAACAAACTCCCCAAGCCCATAGAAGGTAGCCACAATTAAGCAATAGCAGTGATATTTATAGATTGTTGATGCCCGAAAGTCCATGAAATGCATAGTCCTCAAAAATTAATGGGATTTTATTCACATGTTAGTAAGCTTTTCAACTGTCAATGTTATGTTGATTTGTGTGAACAAAGAAAACGCTCGAAATTAAGAAACGAAAACACAAAATAATTGACGTTATAAAATATGTTAATGTTAATAAATTTCGAATTTTGGTAATTGTTAGTTACCTTGTCAGCAGATTTATAAACGATATCCAGTTAATACTGTATGTAACAGCAACCGTCTATCAGGCATTAGTGCTCTCAATTTTCCGGGACTGCTAGCTGAACGCATGCTTGGAAAATTCTTGTTTGTTTCAATCTGGAACAATTAAAATTAATTTTTATTCTTTTACTCAATTCACGGTGTAAGAATCGATTTTAAACCTGGTAAACAATTGGAAAATTGTTGTTCCTTATGTCTTCTGGTTGCTGTGGAGGAATTAGTTTCCAGAGACCAGTCATTTATAGTTTTCGGCCACAAAATGGCCAGTCAATCCAAAAATCATTTTCTGTTTTATCACTTAACTTTGGTGTGTGTGAAACTTGTTGGCCAGTTGGATAGCGTGGAAGCAGAATTCGTTTTCTGAATAACTTAACGGATATCTGATCCCTTCATCCATCTTTCGGCCACCTATCGAGAAAACGTCGCCAGCAGATATATCTTTTTAAAGTTGGATTTGCTTCGCAAGAAATTGTTTTACGTTCTTCTCTACCCGCATCGTCTCTTATGACATACACGCAACTGTCAAAGAAGATATAACCGTATAGTCAACATAACAGTGTTTTTGTTTCTTTTTGAAATTTTGCGTTCAGCAATGTATAGCTAAAGAACTCGCCAGTGATTTGTCGACAAACCTCTACCAATACTGTACTTTCAGCCCCAAAAATACTAACCGTTCATTAATTTGGTAATAGACGCCGATGGAAATATGAACTGCAAAATAACAGCTACATAACTAATCCTTCAAAATATGAAAAAATAATCATTATTTTTGTGCAATCATTATTGCACAAGTATCTCACCGAATTAAAGGTTTTCTACAGCCCTTTTGGGTTATTATTTGCATCAACCGTAAAATAAATTATAAAAAATGTAAACGTAAAACCTAAAATGAAAGTAAATATTGTTATTTGCAAATAAAATGTAGTCAGATTAATCGTAGGTGAATTCTGAATATTAAATAATACAGAGTTTAATAACTGATATAGCAGAAGAATTGGAAAAAAAACATTCACACTTTTGGCCATTTACTAATGTGAAGGCCAGGTCAATTCTTTAAGTTCAGAAATTCAGGAAGTGTTAGCCATCCGGCAATCGCCTATGATAATAAAAAAGATTAATTAACAGCAAAAAGAGTCTTTTTGTTAAAAGCTGAATTGAAGCGGCAGATCTGACATCGTCACCTAATTAAGCAAAATGTACTCTATTTGTGATCAACATTTAAGGTCAAACTAGCAAGCTTCTCGTCAACGTCGTTCTACAAATAGAGTTTTGTTAAAGGCAAATTCTCTTATATTTAAGCCACAGGGACAATACTGCAATTATATTTTCATTTACACTTTAATATAATTGTGAACGACATGGCGTTAATTTTTAGCATGTACTATAGCCTAGCACTACACACGGAACAAAAATTTAACTGATCGTCGTGCTAATCGAACAGAGGGAGAAGAGATTGTGTAAAAATCAGTTTTATTCGTCTGACATTTACGATTGCACCGGAAAATAACTCGAGACAGCAGCAGACTGCATCAATGAATGCAGACAGTGTGCAGTATTTATGGGGAAAAGCCCTATGCAAACTAGTACCTTTTAAAATTATCAGCTTTTGCATTTTATAGCAAAATGTTTTAATTGGAGCAATGATCATGTCCATATTGATTGGTACTGGCAAATCGATTAATGGAGACTACCCGTCATCACAACAGCTTGTGGAAGCAGTTTTCTATATCTTTTGCGTCGTCCTGATTACCTTGTACAGGTAAATTGACTAATAAAGCCTGCATGTAGGTGGCAGTTATGCATGCAAATCGTCTAAGAGGTTTAGAGAACCTCTATCAACGTAGCTCGCAGCTCACATAGTTAAAATCTCTCGAAATTATTTGGACTTAATGAAAAATAAACGGTAGGCCTTATCTGCAAATAAGAGGCTGCTTGAAATGTGGTTTTATAGGCTGCAATATGCCAATGTTTGGTCAGCCCATTCTAGAGAAATCACACATAATTTCAAATCTAACTGCTTTGTCGGAAAAATATTTTCTCAACAGAGGGAAACTCGTGAAAAGTGTTTGAAGCCTGCTAATGGAGACAAAACATACTAATACAATAGCTTGGATAGCAAATGCTTCCCTGCTTTAAAATAACTAAGTTCATATCACTAACTATGGTTACTCTGGCAAGAATGAAGAAGCATCGTCGTTGATGCTACCGATGGAAAAAAATTGGATCCCATTAAAAAATTGTTATTTACAGTTGATTGCATCATAGTAAGTTATACCGATCTATGAGTTAAAATCGGCAACAAGTGGCTTTGTTGTAACTAGAAAACGCTTAATATACGCGCATTTACCACACACATAAATTATTCTGCTTAAGCGAGAGAAAAACGATTTTAGTGGCGTCTTAGTCTACTCAGATAATATGCACCGGTGGGTTGAATTTGAAAATATCAAACAGGTCACTAATTAAAGACGTTTGGAAGCTTTAAAAAAAATCGAGCCAACATTTCTTTTTATGTTTTTCTCTACAATTGCAAGATTTTATTTGGTTTGAAATGTTTTTTAAGTTCTATGTGTTAGTGTAATGACCAGAAATTATATTTAACGTGATTTTGACCATTAACGAGAACGCAAAATGGCCGTTTGTAAAGCAATATGTTATTTATTTTATGTTATTGCTTCTCATTATCAATTTGACTGTATTTTACTTCTTTCCATTTCTTAAATTGAATATCTAAGGCACTACTACATCACTGCCTTTGTGGTTGAAATTCAAATTGTGAACATGCATTTTCAATGCCTAGGTAGTTGAGGCATGCCATTCATTAAGTCACTAATGCACTTCTTTTAAATAAAGTAGCCACTGAAATTAGAAAGCCTGTTCAAAAAATCACCATGGGTTTGATGCGTCTGATTCGGACACCTTAATTATATCTATTAATAGTGTCAATGAAACTTGTCTTTTATTGTAAAGACTTAAAATTGAGAGATTGCAGTAACTAATATATCAAGCACCTAAACTATTTATCTTAAAAACGTTACTGATGGTTTTATTCAAAAACAAGCAAATTTCATTCGAGTTAGACAAAACGTAACAAAATCATATTCTTGCTACTTGGTCTCTACAATAGAGCAACCTATGTTGCTGAGTAAGATACAAGCAGAGCGAAAAACTGTTGATACAAGTTTCAGTTATTTTGCTAACCTAGTATGCGTGCACTTTTGGTGTTTTGATCAAAAAAATATGAATTTACGGGGGTAAAAGAGAGTTGACTGCAATGCGCACTACAATGCGCACTGCCTTTTCCTAAAATAACCGTGATGCTTCAAAAGAGAGGTCACCCAACTGTGCCTTGCAAAGTTGGTGGTTATCTGCCGATTGCTTCTAATTTTTTCATTTATGACACCGAACACCCGGAGGAAGTCGGAATTACGAGATTTTCATTCGCGCAAAATAGGGACCACAAGAGCAACGGAAAATTATTTTCACTTAATCAACAAGCACTCATCAAATATTCTGGCCAATTGTGTAACTAGATAACGGTAAGTGTATGCGAAAAGCTTAACACTGAGTCAGCACGATTGCCTCCTTATTTTAATATGCCACATCCATAAGCACAAATGTGGGCATATAGAAAATTCAAATTATACATACACACTAGTACAGTTAAATTTAAGTTCCATTTATTTAATATTAAATTATTTACGTTAGTAATCACAGCCGCAATAAGCGGTAAATAAAAACAGGTGCACCCCTGCACACCATTGCAAGTTAATGTGGTATGGGGTTAGCAACATATGACCTTTTAGAGGTTGAATATTACGAAATATGGAAACCTCGCTGACAGCCAAAATGCATTTACGAAATCTTCAGTTTTCCATAATCCTTTTCTAACGTGGAAATTGAAAAAATTCAGTAAAACCGTCTAGCTTTCTGATCTGATATTTTCTGAGATAAATCAAAGCTCCTTATCTGTCAAAATATTCCCTGGCGCACACAGCAAGTCTCTTGATACAAACTTAAAAGTATATGCGCATCTTGTGCACATATGTCTATCATTCTTTACGGTAGAGTGTAAACCAAATGCAATTGTTTAACCAAACGAAAAATGAGGCATTTGACATACATATAACATAAATGACACGTTGTTGATTTACTGATACTCAGGAATTGGCGTCAACAGCAGGTTCAGGCGTAGGAAATTAGATAGTTTAATTGAATGCAATATTGCAATTGCTGGTCGTTTCAATTTTGATTCCATTTTTCGCATGATTTTGCACAGCATTAAAAAAGTTCACATTGCATTATCTCAATAACAACCTGTGAAAAATTGCACAAATTTCTAAATATAGTTTGTGAAAATTAAACAGCATTAGCAGGTATAAGACGCCAAACACCTTGGCACCGTATTTAACTGCCAGTGCTTGATACCATGGAAGGAAATAGATGCTTTTTAAAAACGTGTTTTTACGATGGTTTGAACATATACTTGAAATCCACATATGCCATACCGGATAAGCTAATCAATTTATCGTTTTAACACTCGTCCATACCATTTCATTATTAGTTTTATTATTATCAGCTCACAAATTTAGAATATGGGAAAAGGTTTATTGCGTTTGACTTTATTACGCTCAAAGTATACATTTTATGTATTACTACTGTAGCCGTTTTAAAATTGAGCGAGAATTCATTGCATGACGGATGTCGAACCCTTAGGAACCCCTTAACATAGATTGAACTTAGAACTGTAACACACACACAGTACCTAAAAAAGTTCGAAGATACGAGCATACGTTCATGAGAGGAAATCTTTAAGTTTGATCAGTAGTATCGTTTATTAACGTAAGGGGAGATGTATTTAATATATACGAATGAAATGCGTTCCAGAGGGAACAGGTTAAGATAAAATTAATCAAAGTCCGATTCTGGCAAGAGGAAGGAGAAATTTTACCTAATACATTTTTTACTGCAATGCTACGTGACAACCCCAGACTAGATGCCCTATACCTGTAAGAGCTTCTGAACAGAGCAAAAACTCTTTCTTTTCGGTTCCTGTACTGTTCCAATTGCTCTCTGGACTTTTTTCACTTCGACCTCCACAGTGTACGTTATTCTTGAACCTCATTACGGCCATATTACTGGAAATTCTGAAAATATATCGCAGTTGGTACAGACATTGTCTGCTTTCGTAACTCTTTGCCAGTTTAAATGTTTTGTCAGTTGGTGTGGGCTCTTTCAAGTAAAATATTTTGTTTTTATCCAGAAAAGTTTAGCTTGAGAATATAATATGCTGTTCACCATCATTATGTAAACGTTTACTTTTGAGCTCTTGCTACCCAAATTTACTTAAGCTAGAATTCCATTCGATTTAATAAAACGGTCAAGACATTGTCTGTAAGTGGACCTGATTAACTAGCTTTAAGCTTCAATTGATAACAATTGCAAACCAACTTTTTTAAAAAAGTTGAGACTCAATATCCACTGTTTCCGATGTACGAAGTTTGCTAAAAAACTTATAAACAGGGGTTATTCAAAATATCAAATTTTTCTCCATTATGTGGCTCCATAACGTAGAGATTCCGTTTTCACAAGTTTTGGATTTCGATGGACGGCACTGAATAGAGCTTTCCTTTCTTTTATGCAGCGTAGTCATACACAACTTCGTATACTGCTGACTTTTACAAAAATACATGTCTTAATTTTGAAAAATACACATTTGATTTAGCATGATTAACTACCCATACATATTGATAATTGTAATTTGTTTATAGATCATGATTTTAGATGTTTCTTCTGTCAAGATCCATGGTGAAACATATTGTTATGATTTCGTAGAGAACTTCCGAAATTAAAAGAAAATATACCTTAAATGCCTGCTTGAAAAAGATTGATTTTGGATATCTTTTCCCAACATGCCTCAACAACAACAGTTATGTAGGGCAACAATTTGTCCATTTACTTCTGAGACCGATATCAAAGATTTCTTTCAGAGTAAAAAATCATGTATTTCAACTGGTAAAATAGCATTAAGCAATAGACCATAAAGGTGTAGGTGTCCGCCATTTTGTGACGGGTTTGTGCAGTGGATACTGAGCAGGGAAAACGCATGAGTTTGATCGAAGTGGGGGAAATATAATTCACTTATATTTCGATCTCACACACAAACATATTGACAGATAGATTTTTGGACCGATAATGCTTTCAGTAACAGTATCAGGAAACCAAATATCCATGTGGGCATTGACCTTTAATCAAATCCAACAATAACAATGTTTAACGACAGGGCTGCCTGTGAATAAGTTAAGATGCAGCATTTGCCAAAATATTTTGCGAATGTACAATCGTGTGTAAAAATAATGCATTGCGTTGTATGTACACTAAACAATCGGATAACGGCAACAGCTATAAATCGACTGGGCAGTTACAGTTTCTGATAATGGGTGTGGGTGTGACCTCAAAATGTCAGATAAACAAAAATGTCACTTTCACTGAGCAATTGTCTTAACTTCTATTTTTTTGATGAAACAGAAACGTAGCTGCATATACCATAAAACCTTTTTGGGAATAATTAGACTGGTGGAGCAACACCATCGATTGCTTATTTTCTAATTTCAATAAATCTTACATAAGTCCATTGTCAATAACGTAAGCAGAAACAAAAATACAGGCGAAAGTTATAAATAGAAAAGGCTGACGGCACAGAGACAAGTATGCCGGTACCAACACGATGTCCTGCTTTACTGAGTTCTCATTCGACCCAGTCTTCAATCAATAAGCGACCGGTTATGTTTCGATCCTGGGCCATTAACTTGGCGCCTTCGGAAAGACATTTTTATCCGCAGGCTAGGCATAAGTGAAGCTCACTGCTTACGTCAATATATATCAATTTCACTGCAATAATTTGCCTACAGATGTAAACCTTCTGTAAAACTTCGTTTTGTAGACAGCATGAGGACTATTCATGGTGGCTGCAGTAATTCAGAATAATCACTGTCAGATACATTTGGACAGCAGTGATCATTTATGCAAAACCGCGTTTTTTTTGTTATATTTATTTTTAAAAAGTTCATCGGTAACGTCAGCAATAAAAGGAATTTTTAGCCATCTTGCTCGGCCGACGTTATATAAATTTATTTTCATGTAAATATTATGAGGTTGCATAAATATCCAAAGAATGCACTTAAATTATGTTTCTTGTTAGTACATATATCTACTATGTGATTCTTGCTTCAAATGTTTAATGAGTAGAGAATTTCAGCAGATTTGAATAATTCCTATGACTCGCCTAAGGAAACCTCGGCGGCATCGATGGTAGTTATCTCGTGGATTCTACAGTGATTGCTTAGGAAATCATGGTTGGACAGTCGCATAATGCATCAGAATTGGTGACTTCCATACGTTCGGAAGGCTAGCCGGCTCCCGCTAGGGCCTTTTAGCTCAGTTGGCTAAAACGTTGGCTGTTCTAAAGCCTTCACTTTGCTGGCATTGGTTCGAATCCCACTTAGGCCACCGAGATTTTCACAAGTGTGTCAAACGAATCAAATATTTAAATTAACTAATTTTTTGCAAGATTTGCAGAATATATTATTTCTTCTCGGAAAATGCAAAGGCATGTGCAACTGCGTAAGGCAGTAGAACTTTTGGTTCGTAGAACTCTATCGACATATAAGGCACTAAACAGAGTCCTCACTTTGTCTGCCATTAGGCACCTGCATTAAGAACTAGACGGTAGCCCCAACCAAAATAGATACCTGCATCAGAAACCTTTGCCCTTATGCATTTTTATGCCAAATGTGTAGTTATGACAAGGTGTCGCCATCAAAGGGCGTTGTTCGCACTTCGCATTCGCTATGGAACTATTCCGCAGCTTAGGTTTCATTTGGAAGTCAGAAGTCCTTTTTCTACACCATAAGAGGAGCAAAAACACACTGTTCAATCGTTTTTAAATTTCCTGCGTTGAAAAGATGAATGTTTCTTTGGGTTCATGATTTTTATAAATAAAGATGAAGGTTGTTAACTTGCTGGAATTATGGCTTAATTATTATTCGAACTTTAACTGGAGTTCATTGTGATTAAGAAACGTGGCAACACAAAGCACGATTAATAGGGGGCACGGGTCAATCAGAAACCAGTGATGCTTTCCCGAAATGACTGTTCAGGGCGTTCTTATGCCGACACCAGATAGATTAATCCATTGACCGAATTCTAATCGCACACCTTGATTTCACTCAACTCTGTGCCTGTCTTGTTTATTTTGTGAACGTACATTTTTAATGACTTACATGAGAAAGACTGGGCGTAATGGGATCGTCTTTGGCCTTTTTGAATAAAATACTGTCTTTAAATTAATTCAGATAATAAAGAAACGTAAAACGAACCAACGATCTGGAGGCTGATTGGACATTTCCAAACTCATAGAGCTCATATTAAAGTAAATATCGATAAAAAGACTATTTTTTTAACAGAATCACGTTCTTGAAGCCTAAGGCTGCTATAAAAGGCTGAAGTGAAGTTCACAGTTAGCTAAGCGAGTCTTTATAGAGCGTCAAGTGGAGCAATTGATTCATTGGTGCACAATCATTAGCATTATATTCCATTCACTCCAGTAAAATGCGATTTCAAATGTAATAAGAGAGTTTAATAAAAGAAGTGAAACCAAACCATACTATGGTAATATATGTAAATGGTCAAAAGTGAACAAATAAATAATATAAAGTTCACAAATAGAGTAAAAGCAGTTCATATGCATGGAAAGTGTATCCAAAATATCAATTTGTCACATTGCAGTTTGAGAATTATATGAGCAATTACGTCGGCATTCGGAATCTATTGAGCACATAAGAGTGATTAAAAATTGGCATAACCATTTGTTTCTGACATGTACACAATACAAGCATGGTTATGTAGTCACCAATTTCTGAAAATCCACTATATGCTAGCCTTTATTGATTTTTTAAAGCTCTGCGAATAACTGAAGCCGATATAAATCAAATTGGTGTTCGAAAAGTTATGGGAGTGCTGAGCCAGAATGAATTGTTTAATCTAAACCACGTCTGCTGGTGGAATTTTGGTTTCGCAATTTAATATTCTGGACGTGGAAATAATAAGTTTCTGAAAGGGAACTACGTGATTGGATATAATATCTGAAGGGAGAAAATTGCACATCAAATAATAAACTGGCAAGCAAAGTTGAATAAAGGATCTTATTTGACTTCTGTGATCGACCGGATTAGTAAACACATTTTCCTTTTCATATATACTAGTACCAGTATCTTGATTTAATTTTAATAAAAAATTGGTTAAAATGTGTCTTTTGTGGGTTAACGCAATTAAATAGATAAAGAATTAACCTATGTAAACATTTGATCTACGCACCCGTAAAATATATTTCGTTTTACCAACCTTGTCTTCCAGATCACTGTTTGACATCCGGACATGCCGGAAGAGCACTCTTTTGTATTTGCTTGTGTGCGCTCTTGAAGCATAGTACTTTTATGGTATTAGTCTCTTTCCCGGAACGTTATTTTTTTTAGCCCACCACAATGCTTGCGGTAGACAAGGACGTATAGAAAAGCCAACTGGTTTTTTTCCTCCCCCTCCTCCTCATCTTTCATGCACATGCTTGTGGCATACAATGTCAGCCAACCCCAGGATCAGTTGGTTGACAGGCAACTGTTGCATGTGAACTGGAAGGGCAAAATGGGTCGATACCGAGAAAGTTGTCTTCACATAAAAGCTGCGATCTCCTGTACGTGGCTTTTGCAACATGCGAAATGATGTTAATCATCGGTTTGGGAGCAGGTAGTTTAGGACGAAGTTAAAAGGACTGCCCAGTGGTCAGGCGATACAGTCTTGCTATCAGCAAATTGTAAATGGGAGAAGAGTTAGTGTAGTTATTATGGCGCATGGCTGCTTTATTTTAAACGGAAGCATGCACAAATCAGTACTGATCAGGCGTCTCGTAGAGCACGAGCAAAAAATGTTTATGTGTGGCTCATCCGTTGTCGATTTGCGTCGAAGAATTCGGTGGAAATTCGTATGATGCTAAACAGTAACGGTTAGAAAAATCTTGAGAAAATTAAGAAAACAGCTGACGTATGCGGCTCGGAATTAAATCCAGTACCGTTAGTCGGCACAAGCATATAGGCGGTCAAGCATGAGAGTAAGTTTAATCAGCTTAAATGCCAAACGATTCTCTTTACATCTCATGAAGTATTATGCCTATGCCAAACGTATTGAAACGATAATTATTGATGCGGACATAGGGAAATGTGACTTCTTATATTTACTCCGGTGTGCTATTATCATGTCTTTTTCGGTCTTTGCAAAAACTTTATTAGTGTTTTTTATGTATAAATGTAATTTACGGGTACTGTATTTGAAGGCCTTTGTTTGTGCATTGTTTGAAATATCTCACTATGATCATTATTGTTTAGGTAATTTGACATATCGTGTTAATAAACATTAGCTTTTTCATGTCAATGCTCGTTAGGCATATGGTTATGTAAGATGCTGACCAGTAGTTTTAATAACATCAACAAACATACTTTCCAATTTTTTTCACTTTTTGATCTCAAATTGATGACAAATGTGTTAATGAAATGGTTGATATACAAAAGATAACCATGAAAACGTACCTTTGACTGTAAAACTAATAATATTTGCGTGGTTTGACAGATAGTTGCAGACTGTAATGCAATCTGTATCCATTTGACTGAATTTTCAAAATTTCCCTAACGTGTGAACGTTTCCCCACGTCCAGGTAACTTACCTTATCCTAACAAAGAACTAACCGAAATGGTGGAAGTTGACTTCTTGCATCTCGCTAACATCCGCAGAATAAATTGCAATTTTTTTGCACCGGCGGAGGCATCTGTTGTTGCAGTTGCTACTGTCGTTTTTATTGCTGTCAACATTTTACTGAAAATGACAACTTTAATTGAATTTATAAAAACATTCAGGGAACATACAATACTGCGTTGCTAGGCTAAGTCTGTTCCATTTGATGCAGATGACCATTTCGCGCCATATGTCGCCATTTCCTTTAAATGCGGGTGTCTCGCGCTCCCAGCCCAAACAAATATTGCTGTAATTGAAAACAAAATAAGTTAAAACATATCAACTTTAAGTATGCGTGTTATAAAATATTCATGAAAGACTGTCGAATTTGACAAGGGGAAATAAGTCAACTCTCAACGAAAAACCTTTCATCCGTGATGATGTTTTTACGCTACGTGATTAAAGTTAGCTGCTTCTTACTTACTCATTTAAAACAGGAACATACTATGTTTCACCAACTAAAATTCATATATTTTTTGATTAATGGTAAAAATATCACTAGTCTCTGTGGGATTTGAATCCATGATAGTAAATGCGAGGCTTGAGCTCAGCAAATACTCCACTCACCTAAACTATAAACTTCCAACTAGACGTCACGAGACTAATCTAATTTGCAAATCCGTCATACCTTCTTACGTAGTTAGAAATAAAGCACCATAAGAGTGTATTTTTGCGTCTGAAAGAAGTCCGCTCCGTGAAACTTTATCAATAATCGCAAACAAAATTATTTTTTGTTCTCAATACTGTCACCGAGACTTAAATGTTGCCTCTGGCACACCAAATCTTTTCTAATCTCACCTAACTTAATAATTACCAAAGATTTTTCAGGATTGGTCAGGTTAAAGAAGATAAAATTAAATTCCGCATACTAAAGAATAAAATTTGATTAAAATTCGCACAAAATCTCCAAAATGCAGAGTCATTTTTAAATACTGGCTATGATGGATGGAAACTCCTGAAGCAACAGCTTTAAACAAAACAGGTAATGGATTCGTTCAAAGCACTTAATCGTGGTATCATTATGTCCTGCTTACAGTTTGAAAAAAATTGTGACTTGCTCTAACCATGGAGCAAAATATGACCTATCTTTGGATTTTTAATCTTATGTCAAATAATGCCAAGTTGTGCGCTTTATAAAAGGTTCAATGAGTCAATTAAATGAAAATAAATAATTTTAAGGAGTCAATTTCATCATGTTAATATCTGCGGAGACTTAAGAATTTTGTATGCTATATTCATATGCTAAATTACTTCATAAGGTTACAACGCTGCAAAATTTTATGTAACGCGCACACGTGTACACGTAATTCGCAGATTTTATTTCGTTGTATCAATAGGCGGTGAGTATTTCACGTCATCAGGGAATGACAGAGGGTTCCCAATGTACTTTCTCATAAGTAACTCTGAATTAAATGTTAAACTTTTTAATCTCAGTAGAATTAACTGCACATACACAGATTGAATCCTTTGATAGCATGTTTTATGGCTCGTTCTATATTGTTAGATTTTATCAGTATCAACATAAGAACCAGTTTATATTCAAAGACAGCTGATGGATAATGACTACGTTTGCAATCATATGCAAGGTTATTAAATTCGAAATCTATCTAGTCTGTACCCCCCAAACTGTATATAAGTAAAGGAACGTTAACGCTTCAAAAAATACATAAATTGTATAAGTTATTTATATATAATAACCTAAGACTTCTTATCACTAACTGGTCACCGGGAAAGACATCAACCAAGCATTGCAAGTAAGCTATAAGTTGCCGTCGAAACATCCTAAGTTCCCGCGTCAGCGAATACTTGCGACGACAGAGGCCGTGGCCATACGGTTGACTAACCCAACTTTGTGCTCGCAAAAAAACGTTTGCAGTGGCTCCCTTGTCCGGAAACAAATTTAATATCTGCGTTCACGCCTGCCATGTCGCGTCACAGTGATAATGGCCGCAAACCTTCCCCCTTCTCCTCCCCATCCCGCACCGTCTGAGCGCCCCCAATCCTCTGCCACATGCTTACTACTTATTGTAGATTTGAACCTGTGTTACTCCATCCTTCCGTAAATTATTGTAAAGGCCTGATGTTGAATAATTGAAAGCATATGTTCGCCAAACTCGAAATCTTATCATTAACTGCCAATTAATTTTAAGATAAGGGCCTCATTAAAAAGCATTAAAATAGGATTTACTTCAAAGGCAAAAAAGTTTGAAATTTTAAGGAGATAATGTTGAAAGATAATGATAAATAAATAGAACTAGTGATTTAATTGAAAATTCGGGTGACATACACATTTTTACACTAAGTCATCATCATGCCGTTTCATTTTCATGGGGCATGCAAGCATGAGGTATGTACAGAATTCATATGTGTCTTAAGTATATGGGTGTGTGTTTACCCACATCAGACAACTGACTGGCTCGGAAGGTTGTCTGATTGTAAGGGGGAAGGACAGTGCGAGGTCGACAGCTCAGCACATTTTCCTCTATAAACAATCTGACGCGCTTGAAACTTTCATGGTGCGCTAAAAGCCGTGGCTTGGAAGGTTTCTAACTGACGGGATAACTCGGACCGCGGGGTCAGCGAAATGTGTGCTTTATGTGGCGTGGCTGACTGGCGGACTGAGAGTCAGGCTGCAATGACGCCTTTATAATCTTGCCTTAATGGCACTCCCACTCCTTGGGATCCGAGCAATGTGTGGTGGTACGCCCAGGGGTGACTCTGCCCACGCCAGCAAGCTTCGCCCGCTCCCATCTCCGGTCTTCGTGACTCTGTCATGACACCAGGCTCAGATAGGGGACTTGGAGATAGTGCGGTAGATGCAGCGCAAGTTTACTATCACTTTAAATTAAAACACTCACAAGTCACCGTCCCGGCAACACCCTTCCGTGTAGCATACGGTGGACCTCGTCGTAATCGATGGTCGAACTGTCATGTGTGTGTGTTTGTACTCCCCTAAAGGGGCCACGTGGTAGATGCGTTGGACCAACACGGGGGCCACATTAGGGCATGGCATGCGTTATTCGGGTTGCGCTCCACTAACAAATGACGAACATGGGAGGTGTGGTGGCACGCCTAGGGGCGACTAGGACTAAGTGGACCCAGCCGCGCCAGCCACTTGCGTCCTTTCCCGCCTCCGGTCTTCTTGACTCTGTCTTGACACCGGGCACAGGTGAGGGAGGAGGAGAGAGTGCGGTAGATGCAGCGCAAGTCTACTATCACTTCAAACTAAATCACGCGCAAGTCACCGTCCCTGCTCCACTTTCCCATAGAGCATATGGTGGACATCGTCGGACTACGACGGTCGAAATGTCGTGTGTGTTTTGGGGGTGATGTTTAGTCATTCTCATCGTTCCCACGCCACCTGCCTGACGGAGTCGGCGTGTTGAGGATGTTGGAGCGTGGAGAACAGGGTGGGGAGGGATTTGATGTGAGAGCTGTCAGTGCGTCGAAAACGCGGAATGCGTGTGACCGTTGTCAGTGTGTGGAAGCGGCATGCTAGTACCACTTGATGTCGGCCAGCGAAAGCATACTGCATGTTGCAATATCTTCTGACGGCAAAGCGTTCGGTTCGCTAACCGAATCGTCACGGCCTCGGCTGTTGCGAGCACCTGTTTGCGGAGGCCTTTAGAGTAGTTTGTTGTGCCCGGTAGATAATTTGGAAGGCTTATTTTGCGTCAAACTAGTGGCATGCATCGATTAAATGTGCGAGAGTTGCACTAAAATTGATGGATTTTCATCAGGAGAAGAGATTACGCGAACACATTCCTACCTATTTGGCTAGGCAACATCCAAAATGGGAGCTCTGATGAGAGGAAGAACAAATACTACGCTTATCTGCATTGTCTCTTGGAGTTTGTGGCCAACGCGGAAGATTTGATTGTTCTAAACAAATTCCTCGCCCGCCTCTGGCAGACCACATTGCCTGGAAGAGAGGGTTTGGTCACGATGGTCTTGGCGGTTGTGCCAAAAATGGCCTCCTCTTTCTGCGAACATGTGCAGTCCATCGCCTCCTGTTGGCCATTGCATTCTTCAGCTGATATAAGTGAACAGGCGAGTTCCATAATGCAGTTTAGAAGTAGAAGATGCGAATGCTGGAACAAGATGTATATTGGCCAGCCATTTTGGATTCTCGCTCATCAGACCAATTAGCATCCTGTTCTAATGATAGCAACTTCTCCGTCTAACCTTCTGCTGCATTTATAAGCTAAAAAAGTCAACCCCGATGCACCCACGGTTGCAGTACTGGCAGCTACCGGACTGTTGTAGTCCGTTGGTTATACTGTCAGTGCATACCGATGACCAAAGCAATTAATGAAGCCATTGGCTAGACGAATCACAGCTTTTACGTCTTATGGATTATACTCCGAATTCAACACGGCTGGAGGCTATAAGATAAGCTAAAGCAAACGAAGGTACACACTCTTCTGTTAAATTTGTCTGCTCCCTGTTTTGATTTCAGCGATTGATTGGCTCAGCGACTAGAAGACCTGCAAGCTCTAGATAAAAAAATTATCCGTGGAGACTCTTTGGTGCTAACTGCGAAACGAAGTCTCCTCGACTGCCCTAGATGTCCTCCAACGCTTCTGTCATCAGCACCAGGACCGCTTTGAGGAAAAAATGGTCAACAGCAACCTGCTTGGCGAAAAGAAGAGGCACCATAGAATGTTCATTAGCCGGCGACCGAAGCAAACAAAGTGGCCTACTACCGATTTTCACGCCTCGTGCAGCAACGGTAGCAGGAAATGCAGGACGCCTAGAGGGTCATCAAGGCCGAAGAGGTTAAAAAGTAGACCAACTGTAAATAAATCGAAAAGTGTTTTCGAATAACGTCTACTGTCTACCGAAGGAACGCCCCAATTCTCAGCCCAGATGGATCATCCGAGAAGTCGCTGATTCTGAAGCACTGTGCTGAGCATTTCCCACCAGGCAACGGCACACCGCTGACGCAGAATCTCCCGATAGATCCTGTCCACACGCCTCACGCATAGGTCTGGTCAGTTACTGGCAAATTCATCGTACGGAGACTGGCGAACTAGTGCATGGAACCCCAACATACAGTCACCGCACCCGCCACCACTGCCAACACTACCCTCGCACATTTCCTTACCGCATGAGCTTACTTTGCCATATGTATCCCACGAAACCTGCGGTAAATCACTGTAGGCCCATCCTGATTATCACACGATTTGCCTATCAACGCCTGCATCACATACACAAACCCTGACCACCACCTAACACCACCGTCTAACATGTATGTGAAAAGGGTGTTATTCGGTTTCCATCCATGTGGCGCATCTACTATAGGTGTCACGATCAACTCAAATCCTGAACAAATATAGACTGTAACCAGGTGGCGTGTGATGCGTGCGTGACAGGGGGGCTCAGGCTGTTGGAGCTGGGATCATAACTTTCACCCCTTATATCTTGTTGCGTTACAATCCTTGCCAAGTATAGACTGTCGGCTGGTGGCGTGTGATGGGTTGTGGTGGCACAAAGACCCCATTGTGAAAGTTGACATCCTTGCCGCTGCAACTATCATGTGGACTATTTTGCTTAAATCCTTGTGACTGGTTTTTTGTGGTCCAAGGAACGTGCTGATACCCTGAGGTGGAGATTTACATATTGTCAGCCTCTGGCATCCTCACCGTCCGCTTGTCCTGTTGACTCTGTCATGACATCGTGCCCAGGTGGATGGAGAGGTAGTGTGATAGATGCTGCGCAAGTCCATTATCACTATAGTCTAATCCACGTGCCGTTCACCGCTGTATCGTCTTCCCGTCTTGAAGTACGCCGTAGAATTCTTTGAAATTGACTGCAGAATCACCACTCGCCAATATTTATATGAATCCAAAACGTCGGATATCGAAGGATTTTGAAGTGTTCCCTGAATAAAGTGCGCTCATTTGGAAAGTTCTATACAGATGTGAACATTTGGTTTGACTTCACAGGCTTATCTAAAAATAATTCCTCATCGCAGAAGATAAACCTCTTTCAAAATGATGTACTGGCATCAAGAGATTTCTTAGCATTTAAAAACATTATGTGATAAAGCCAATAATTAAAAGGGTTTGCTCATGGCATTTTGCAGGTCAAGATAAAACTCATGCATTCTTTTTTCAAATTTCGTTAATAGCGAACGCTGGCATTTTTTTCCTATAAATAATCACAATGGGCATATAATGACACTGTTTGGTTTTCGACGAAAAGTGTGGTCGCCTGGTCATTTCATCGACAGTTTTGTTGAACTTTGGTTAGTTCTGGGTACCATTCCATACTTAATACCATACCAAAGATTAAAATATTTGCTAAAAACTCACTGGAAAATCCATCTGCTTCTACCTGTTGTATTCATTTGCTGTTCATTGCAGTTGAATAGCTTTCTAGACATTTATAGCTTACGGTGTAACAACAAATAGAGAGTATTTGGCAGATAATCAAGCTGAATTATTTAAATTCGTTATATTCATAGTATGCTAAAATAAATCGGTCAATCACATTTATTCCCTAGTTTTATGGCAAAAGATACCCTAAATTGCAAAGCATAATTTTGGAAGCTTAAACCCATTTTTCCATAAAATTCATTTGTTCATAACTGCTTTCACCAGATTTTCGTGGAATATAAATCAGTTTCCGCACTACAGAGCTTCAATTAGATATAGCACTGCTCATGTTATGCAGCAAAGCAAAAGACAAACACGAGGCATTCGGTATATCAATGTGCTATCCTGTGATTATCTTGTGCTTTTTTAGGTATGTAATCCTACTGGTATCCACATAAATTAATTTGCGAGCTCACTGTAAACAATTCTTTCACGTAGTTCAGATATTCATCTCTTTGCTCAGGTAACCACGGTGATGACTGAAGCTACGATGAGCGATAACCTAGTACAATATTAGTGATTCAATTCATGCAGAAATGCAAAAGTTTTTTCGCCGTCAAATTTTTCTCACACACTTTCAGGGTATTTTTTATTATGTGATCGTGCTAACTAAAACGGAGTTCGAGCGGCTAGTATGGGAACGTATGAACAGAGGATACACTGCATCTAACAACATATTATAACAAAGTTGTACCAGAACAAACGTCCTTTAGGACAATGGCGCTGATTTGTCTAGAATTATTTTATACCGTTTTTTACAAAGGACTCGAATAACGCAGATAACAATACACTTTTATTTGAAGAAAAAATAGATTTTAGGATTATTCAAATATGTAAACATAGTTCTGGGGATGCCTACCAAAAAATAATGGATATTTTTCAAACTCGTATGTTTGTATTTATTTCACTGTTCCCGATAATTCGTTACCTATTCTCAGAAATGCATGTGTGAGCTGGGACGCAGGTTTGGTTCCATGCTTGAAAAATAAGGCTAGTTTTTTAGCGCTATGGTCAGGAAGACTAAAAATATCTGCAATAAGAGGTATAATAGGTGATAGACCAGCACTGCCTCCCTAAAACCCATTAACCAAAATTGGCAAAAGTGGTTTTGAGGTTTCTCCTGTCTTTGAGAGGGCTTAATTTGCATTTTGTCGCGCATAACTTGCCATTAAATTTATAGCTAACTGAGGAAAAATAATTCACTTAAAATATACCGTCCTTAATGCTCCATGGTGTTAAAATGATAATATGTGAGAACAACTGGTATTTTTCCTTAAATACTGGTGTGCAAACAGTTGAAATCGTATAATCTAGGCAAGCCAACAGCGCATCCATAAAACACCTAACCTACTCTCCTATAAGACAAAATAGCGATTTTCAGATTTAATCTTTTAGGGCACCTACTGTATCTGGGTATTAGCGATACGACAAAATAAAGTACAACTATTCCGCCTGAAAAAAAAATCGATTTAACACTATATGGTTGATTTTCGGCTGAAACATTACTGATGTCCGCAATATAATATGAAATAATTAAATACTTTAAATAACCAGTTTTCTTCATATGAAAGCAACCTAAATTGCACTGAAATTCAAGAAGATTTAACGCGCTATAACTTTGGCAGTGAAGCGGATTGCGACAATACTGCAGTGTTCGTGTTTCAAGGAAACATGATCTTGTGTCGAGGAAATGTTACGCATGAATCGAATGATGCGAATTTAGGTTGACAACATCCAGTCAGTTATACACAAGGCTCCGTTTTAGATAATCAAGAAGCTGATACTTCGTTCCGATCACGAAGCTTTTAATGTTATCATACTCATTCGACTATATGGAGCACTCACGTTTAAAAGGGCTTTCATTAATAAGCCTTACGAATTGACTAGCTAGCCTGATTTCGAACTTTGGGCTGTCCCAACCATTTACTTAGACGTAGCTTGCTAAAAGCCACCTTTTTCATTTTATCAAATTACCTATAATAAAACATAGATCTCAAAGCGTTTTTTAATCGATGCTAAGGATACTATTAATATAATAGCTGAAATTCATCTGGTATTACGGAAAAATAGCTTTCTATTTAGAACAAGACGTCAGTCTGTTAATAGTATGCAAGTACTGTTATATATTAAAATAAGGTACGGCGTTCACCAGAAGAGGTTTATGGGATGTCTCAAGTTTCGAATTGTGATTTTCCGAGACTGGAAAGTAATGCAGACTGTATTTTAGTTGATGCGTAGCCTCCAATAAGAGATTGTTAGGCTGCATCGGATACGCTTTTAATCTGTGTCATCCTCGCTCCCATTAAGTCACTTTAGGGACCGCATCTCGTTTTTACTTATTTCACCCCTACCATATAGGCTGCAGAGATAATTGGTTCCCAATCACAGTGAATCTCCCGTCAACGAGTCTCGTAAAACAAAATAAGCTAGGGGCAACTTAATGTGGCAGTTGAGAGAGCATTTGGTGGACACCCAGCTGTCTTGCATTTACCTTGATGTTTGAGTATCACATGATTTCAAAGTTAAAAATGCATCCCCAGTTATGCGTCATGACTAACTACCGTGGAGTTTCGAGTCAACTGCTGCTCATGCAATTGCGTTTGCAGCTGTTGGTCGGTTTATCCAACATATTTACATATCCAGTCGCTGTACTGAAGTCGCTGGACAGTGGCCAACTTCTCCTCCTTAGGGACAGGGTCCTTTGTTCGAATCATTGATTGGCGGGTTTAAGGAGTTAGGCCTGTGCATAACTACTATTCTACGATTTAGAATACAACTATCCGATATGGAATGTTCCAGCATGACTGCAGTTGAGAGCGATTGTCGTTTTTAGTGCCTTGTAATAAACCACTCTCACTGAATGCCCTTTCAACATTTGGCAGAGCACATGAGAATAGTATTTTCGTACCATATAATTAATAATACGTTTGACGGATATAGTTCAACTAGCCACATTAATCCGCAAAAATTAAAGAAATCATCACTGTAACTTGGATGTGTGTGAATACGAGAAATCCCATGGTAATGCTTGTCAATGCACAACCTAGGCAATCTCCCACGGCTGCGTACTGTTTCTAAAGACTGTGGAAACAACAAGCGTGTTTGGGCTATTAACTAGCAACGGTTGTATCTACGTTTACTGTACAATAAATTGATATAATTTTCCGATCATGCTTCTACCTGTTATGTGTCATCCCACTATTCCTTAAGGCTTACTCAAGCACCGCCAGCAGCTAAACATCGGCTAGTAATATAGGCAGGTGAGAACTGCAGCAAAACCTTTGTGACGTTAATGAAAATTTTTGGGTCATGCGCCGTCATCTGCCAGTCATA
Source organism: Schistocephalus solidus (assembly GCA_017591395.1). Taxonomy (NCBI): domain Eukaryota; kingdom Metazoa; phylum Platyhelminthes; class Cestoda; order Diphyllobothriidea; family Diphyllobothriidae; genus Schistocephalus; species Schistocephalus solidus. The sequence goes on along the minus strand of WEDG01010044.1, from coordinate 370,338 downwards.
AAAAACTCACTGTGGATTTATATATTTGGCTTGATCAATTTTGACAGTTCAATATCGTAACAAGCGATGTCTTCGTATGCAACACAGAAAAATGGGCACAGGGACAGTGGCTAGCCTGTGGTTTTGTTTATAATGATATTAGACTTGCGCGACATCTGCAGCGCTCCTTTTGGCCTCACCCAATTAAGCCCAGTGTTAAAACAAATTCATTAAGACCAGGGTGAGAGTGATCGCGGCGGCTAACAAAGCCAAATGGGCAATTATGCATGCGTATACGCGTGGTTGGTGCATTATACCCAGGGTTTTCAATACAAGACTCAAAAGACGACTTGGCGAGCATACGCGCTGCTTTCGATAACTTCTCTTCAGGCCAGTACAGTTATAGGGAAACGTAAGAACGTAATATAAATGTAAAACATGCAATCGATAATTTTCGTCCGTTTGTGTGTTTTATGAGAAGTTGGCATGGGTAGGACAATAAGAAACAGTGTGATAGGTGGCAGTGAGTGTTTGATAGAGCCATTCTACGGAAAATAGACGCCAAAGATGGCGCAGTTATGCGACCGTTGGCCAAACTAAGCGTGAGGCTTGTATGAGGTCCCTTTGTGCGCAAAAGTCCGGCATCTTCAACCTAATGGCAATCACTTCTGCTGCTGCTAGTAGACGTTGACCCAGTGGCTTGAAATAGTATGATCGGAACCTTATAAATTACCCCGAAAGTATCGCTGGGGTCTACAATATGCACAGGGTCAACAATATGTACCAGAATGGCGATTTTTTGTATGCTCTTGACTTCCCCTTTTCTCTGTCATGCTGGGATGTATTCTCTTGTGCTTTTGGATAGGCGCCAGCTCGTGCGACCAATATAACCTACTGCACAGGAGCAATTAAATGAGAAAATGTACATGGAGGTGGTCTGAGCTGGCAACCTTCTCTTACCTTCGCCTCGTAAAAGAGGGTTGGTTGTGAACACAATCTGTAGTCTCGCTACTGGGAACGTTTGATTAAGGCCTGGTTTAGGCGTCTTTTCAGGATTTCACTAGCCGCATCCCTTGAAAAAGCACTTTGAGGAATAGAGGGTTCACCGGTTTTGCGACAAGATGCTTTGTAATTAATCCGTTAGGGTCAGAATAAAATAGATAAGAATGCTATGGGAGCCATACACTGTGAAGCTCCGTTCTGTGAGAAGACCCTAGTATACCCTGTCGGTAGGCAGCCTTCCAGGACGCGGTAGTTAGATAATCGTTACGATTTCAAAATACCCCAAATGGATTATAGCGATGAATATGAGCTGCTTGTCATGGCAATGCAGCCTACGAATTGACCTGACTTCTGCTGCACTCTGACAGGACGCAGTTCATTATTATTATTATTATTATTCTGGTATTATGATATTATTATGAACATCATTCGCCTGAAATTTCAGATTTACTCTCAAACCCACCAACAGAGATAGCATAAGATGTGGGTTTAATTGCGTCTCCTCATTCCGAAATTACTTACTGGGACTCCCGCACCTTCTCTTGCGTTAGCTTCTTAGTGAAATATGCGGTCTAATTCGTGTTCATTTACTCGAAGGATACTATTCAATTCCCGTTAATAGAACTATCGTGTACTGAAATTACAGGAGTAAGTTTTTTGTATGATTGTATTTTTGGATCATCTGCATTAGCTTTGGTTTTGAAACCGGAGATCATGTTTGTTTTCATGCTATATTCATCTTAATAAATCCACAGAAATTGATTACGTTAACACTTTTGAATTGAAGGCAAAATACGTGAAGGTATCTTCTGCCCACTGCAAAACACAATGATATATATTTTTTCAAGCAACCTCAGACTTCAAAGCACGCTCAATTCGAATTGCGATAGCTGTGATTTAAGGTTTAACCTGGCCTTCTCAATATAATTTGGCAAATATTTCACCCTTGCCTGACTTCAGCAGCTTTCAGTAAAGACATGGTTTTTTTAAAGTGCATCTCAAGTATTCTCCAAATTTTCTAGAGACGACATTATGCAAAGCAGTTAAGCAGCTCCTAGATAACGATACACTGGTAGCATCCTTTGCGAAATGTATGAAATCCAGTTCTATAAAACTGCATTTAAAAATATAATAAAGGCGTAAACCTATAAAATGCTTTCGCACCATTCATGTTTATGTGCTTTAGCACTCCAAATTGACATGGCAACTTGTACCCAAGTGAGGCTACGGTAGCCCTGGTTTTTATATTTCTACTATTTATACCGCATTGCAATTACGCAGTTCAGATCCCATTGAGGTCGGAGTCATGGGTACGTGAGGCAAAATTAATGCATTGGGAAGGCGACCTAATTACCTCAAGCCACTGTCCTCACCATATGCTGGGGTCAACAGTTCAACTTCTCCACACGAAGATAATGGTCGCACGTCGTCAGCAAGACCGACTAAGGGGCAACCCTCACCGGAAGCTGTATTAAAAGTCTCTTCGATTGACCCTAAAATCGTAGGAGAGTTAATGAAAAGGAACGATGTCTGCAACCGAAGAATAAAGCCTAATGTTAGCTTTTTATTTTTCGTTCATTTTAGACGCCTGAATTGAGAAATTATTATAGGTTCTCAGCTTTAATGTTTATAATTAGTTGGAAAACACGATAAAATATTTTTTATGCTTTGGTAGGTTATATGTAAAAGACGGACTTTCAGGTGTCTCTTTAAATCACACCTTATATTTGAAAATACAGCGATTTGGACAAGACATCCGCATATCGCTCTCATAGTCTGATAAGTCAAACTAGCGCTGTAAGTTTCTGACTTTGATCAACTTCAGCTGTGCCATGTCATGGAAAGGTCTTTCATGAGTGATAAAAGCGTATTATATAAAGTCAGCTGAAAGAAAGGCAAGGATTTAAATTTAATTCTGACCTATTTTTTGCTTCTTCTGTTTTTCTTCCTCTTTTTTCTGCATCAGATCCTTGTTTACTATTATTGAGCTGCATCTTGAACGGAAGCACTTACGTTACGTTGCACGTCTCTTATTGTTATTCGGCCGCGTTCTCCTGAGTAAATGTTGGCATTCTTGCAAGTGTATTTCAGTCACCCTCCACTATTCTTATCCTGCACACACTGACTGCGCGTCCCCTGTTTTGTATATTTACTTTCATCCTGTCCTCAAAGTTTGTCACTTATCTTCACACTGCTCGGCTAACGGGCTCTTGGTATTGTCTATCGTAAATTCCAAAGTTACATCTAGTGTGAGTCAGACCCTAGATGCTTTTGTAGAATCAGTTGGGCTAGTAAAAATATTGAAAAAGAAAGACGCCCATAGAAATTTGGAGTATTGTAAAAGTCATATATAGATAACAAAATGCACCAATACCTTCTCCATTTTCCAGCATTATCATCTAAAAGCTTGGCTATGAAGGGACACAGAAAATTTAGATATTTTCTCGTCTTTAAAGCAGGAGCTAAAGTTTGTACGAGATAAATGTAACGATGCATACAGCAGGTAATAATTGCAAATTTAACAATGTCCAATACAAACGATGAGACAACTTTTGGTTCAAACTTAACGAGAAACTCTTGTGCTAGCTAAAACACTAATATAAATGTTTTACTTATGTCTCAGATACTCGTGGAAACCTAACAACAGAGCTGGCTTGGTTAAGGGTCTGGATTTGAGAGTGAACGCAAAATCTAAGAAACATAGTTGTGTAAGCGTTGTTGAAAAACTGGATATCATATGAAAAACTTATGGTTCAGTCTACGTATGCGATTTTACATTTTTATTTTAAGAATCTTATAAAAAGCTGGTCCAAATCTGGCTGTACAGCAGACTCACGTTAAAAGTGCAAATGGATTGCAGTTTTTTCGGTAAAACAAATATATATTTGTTTATGATAAAGATTTGAAGAAAGGTCAATTTGCATGTAGGAAAAGCAAGAATAATAACAATTTAAGAGTTATAAACGATACTTTATCTGTTTTTCTGTTTTTTAGCATATTTTATGCGAATCAATTAATATACGCTACAACAAGTTTTATTACAAACCGTATCCGTGTGTGTTATTTTCCTAATTATTTAAGTGAGAATAGCCGTATTTGAAAAACCAGTCTATTAAATGTAAACGTATAACTGAAGGAAAATGGACTCACATAGACTATCACGCAATGAAACGAAGAGTTATTAAGAGGTAATTAACTTCTCTATTGCATTGGGGAATACCATTAATAAAGCCTTTAATTTTGTGCATCCATCCTAATATATAATGTCAAAGTTAATATATCTTTTTATCAAGAAACGTAATTAAAATGATTTTTATTTAAACTTCTAAAAGTATTTTAACATTTTCCCAACTTTAATTAATAATCAAAGGTGAACTTTGTTATTGAAAAGCTTTAAAACGAAACAAAGTAAGGATAAAAAGAGGTTTTGCGCACGTTGTTGATTATCAAGTCGAAAGGTCAATAGTAACCGGCTTCGCAACACTGAATTGGTAAGATTTGAAGACTATTAAAACAAACAACCATCCTCATAACGCTCAAAAAAGTAAAAGGATGTATTTTAGGCACTTGCATTATTAAAATACTCTGCTAAAATAAATATTTCAGCCGAATGTATGTTAAAATGCATTTATATCTCTTAAGTGAGGTTAAAGTGGTGAATATTTACTAGTAATTGAATACGTAAGAAGTATGGTAAGCAATTAAATCATACTTTTAGGTTAGCTTTAATAACAAATTGTAAGATTCATAAGTGCAAATCAGTTTTATCGATAATCGATTTTGCTCTTGAATAACACTGTCTACTTTATCGTAAATACCAAAGTATTTTGGCTTTAGAGAACATTATGAAAAGATGCTTTAAAAGCGATTGTGGATTCATATAAACAAACAAATCCCTACATTTTCAGCCCTTTAAATCCACCAGGCGCAATTTTGAGTATGCACTACACTAGGAATTATTTTGATAGTTTGTAGAGGCTGTCATTTAATGCACATTTGGTATTCTCGAAGAAACTCAGACTAATTAATTTATATTGCCTTTGAAATTTACAGCCATTTGAATAACTCTCCATTCGTATATAAATCTTCCTATATTTTCAGCAATTGGCCTATTTCGCTTATTATACAACGAGGTCTGCTCCTATTTCTATTCGAACTACAGTAGTGAGGTCAAAAGGGCACTAAACTGGCACTGTTATGAAGTCAAATTTTGGTCAACATTCGAAGAATAATTCAAGGATAAATCTTTATGATGTCGATAGTTGCACTTTTCGGCCATTTGTTTGTGATCTTGCAGTGGTATATAGTTTGTGCACCCAAACTTATTGCCGGTGAATGAAGAATATTTTTCCTTTATGTTTTAGGAATTTTACTTTTAAAATAAAGCTTTTTTTTTCTGTTCACTGAAATAACCTGCCGATCAACATGATATTTTGTCAGCAGTACGGGGCACCAGAAATTAAATAAAGGTTAAGAATATACACTGCGACAGACATAAAAAAACCAATGTATGTTGAGTCAACTCTTTTAAACCTTATTCTGTCAGAAATAAGTACATTTGTAAATCAATTTCCGGACTTTTAATGTGACTGTGCATAATTAATAAGCAGCTGTGTTATTTTCACGTGAATAAAGGTTGGCCTTTAAGTTTAAATTTAATGGCGCCTTTTCATGCAGTGGGATTGTGGTGTGCCGAAGTGAAAAAATGAGCTGTATGATGAAGAAAATCCAATGAATACGTTTACATCGTTTACAAAAAGCAACACAATTTATTTGGTTATAAAAAAGTGTTAAGGTAAAAGTGGTTTTGAAATAAAACAATAAAACAATATATTATGTGGTTAATCGCATAGCCTGTCAACCGAAATTCCGCACTATATCTTCGATTAAAAAATAAAATTTAAGAAAGATTTTACCGTTTGTTAAAGAGTAGAAAAACAGGAACGGTGACCTTAAAATCAGTTCCATTGCAGCCACCAGCGGATATCATAGTGAAAAAAATGGCTACGTAAATATAAGTAAGTTCTTGGCATATATTGTAAAATTTTTAATGAATTTTAATAAAAAAAATGATAGAAAACCTGCAAAAAATTATTTGCATATATTTGGTGGCAAAATAGAACAAACTTCAAATATCATATGTGAAGAAGTGGTAAATCGTGGTTAAGGACAATATTTATTGTATCCTATGCCCATTCATATAGCATAAGACCTGCCACTTTGTTGATGTTAATCAACGTGCTAAGCTTTTTTTTAAAATTGGTCAACCTATGAGATTTCTTAAGCATAACATAGACATGCGTAAATTTTATTTCATGGAAATCCTACAGCATTCAGATTTATGCTCCAATCGCGAGTGAAGCTGCAATTTGTGTTTATAAATATCCTGTATTTGAAAACCTTATTTAAACGCAAAGGTAACCTGATCGTGCATAAACTTTATAAGTTGAAATATTTAATCACATAACGTGTTCACACTTATACGCACAAACAATATAAATTTTTAGTTAAAAAAGCTTTCTTGTGTTTGTACGCAGCTGAAAAAAGCCTGTGAAATAGTGGGCTTCCTGAAAATAAGACATTTATTTTCACGTTGCTTAATGCCAAATTATATTGAGATGCCATGTGCGTTTACATTTTATAATCGTTAATACGTTTGATAAATTCCAGTTTTTCCTTAATGTGATTATCTCTAGTTTAAAAGTAAATCAAATATCTAAATTGGTAATTTAGAACGGTTACCTACAGGGATTGAGTTCAAGTAATAGTTTCCAAACGCATTTCGGCCAATAAATTTGTGCACACATGGAATGCTATTTAACGTGTAGACTATCGTTAAACATATACCTGTTGTATGTTAAAGAAGTAAACACATTTATATTCACAATTTCTGACTGATTTTTCCAATAACTTATTAAAAAAAGTAAGAATTAAGTAAATATAAATGCCCATATCATCGGCGTAATCCAATGAATAATAAGAAACCGTGGCAGATTAATTACTTTATCAAGGTTAATGACGACTAACAGGGTTGCTTTATCCATTATGACTGTAAGCCAAGGAAGTGTCCAATATCAAGGTAGACTGATCAAATTTGATTTAAATATTTGATACTTGATACTGATACTGTTAATATATTGTGAGAGAATATTTCTTCAAGATTGGTTTTTTTAACATTCGGTATTATTAATTATCCCTTAACACACTTGTGTATAAAAAGCGGCCTCTTTAGGATTCGAACAAACGCAAGCAAGCGAAAAACTTTAGTACAACCAACGCTATAGCAATCTGACTACGAGGCCCCACAGGAGCCATTATTTTAATCACAATTTGCTCCTGTTACCCGCCCAGCATACTTCAACGTATTGTTTCCGTCAATTCTGATGGGAATAGCTGTCTGTTTAAGCAGTTATTACTTAGCAATCTATCAAAAATCCACCAAATGACTACCAGGCAGAATTATTAATTAGAGGATATTGGCAGATTCGAATAATTCCTTTAACCACTTGGGAAAACCTTGGCGGCCTTGAAAAGTTTCATACTCACACAAGCAACGGGAAAAGCTTTAGAAAAGCCATCACTCTAGCTAACTAAGCTACGATGCCCAAACCGGAGCCGTGTGTTTCAATCACACTTGGATCACGTTACTAACCCACCCTACTCCAGCGTATGGAATCCACCAATTCTGATAAAGTCAGCCGATTGCCCAAGCAGAAGGTACCTAAGAATCAATATAGAATCTACCAGATGAAAACCAGACCTAAATTAATTAGTAGATGATTTTGGCAGATTTGAATAATTCCTTTGAACCACTTGTGAAAAACTCGGTGGCCTCGGTAAGATTCTAACCCAAGCCAGCATGGGGAAGGCTTTAGTATAGCCAAAGCTCTAGCCAACTGAGCAAGATGCCCCACAGGAGCCGTGAGTTTACTCAAAGTTTTGGTCCGGATACCGGCTCAGCCTACTGCAACGTATGGAATCCACCATTTGCGATACAATAAGCTGTCTGCCCATCCAGTATTTCCTAATCAGTCAATTTCAGACTCCACCAGTTTTCTACTAGACACTATTAATTAAAAGAGGATTTTGGCAGACTTATATAAATCCTTTGGACCCACTTGTGAAGAACTCGGTGGCATCAGTTGGATTCTAACCAATACAAGCAATGAGATGGTTTTACTGCTGCCACCGTTCTTGCAAACTGAGCAAACGAGGACCCAATGGGAGCCATGTGGTTAATCACACCTGGGTGCAGTTAACAGCCTATTTTAGTGCACCGTAAGGAAGCTGCCGAATCTGATACAGTTGGCTGGCTTTCTTAGCCGGAATTCATAAGCAATCAATAGAAAATTCACACAATGACAACCCGGCCAATTAATAAATTGATTATTTTGGCAGATTGAATAAATCCTTTGACACACATGTGAAAAATTTGGCAGCCTCTGTGGGATTCGAAATCATACTTGGGTCAAATTACCTACCCAGCTTACTGTAGCGTATGTAATTCACCAATTCTGATAGAGAAGCCTGCCTACCTCAGCCGGTTTGCCTAAGCAATTAAATCTGGAGTTCATCAGTTGTCTAACAGAAACAATTTCAAATGAATAGGATGTTTGGCAGAATTAAATAATTCTGTTGACCCACATGTGAAAGCTCTGTGGCCCTGTTGGCATTCGAACCCACGCAAGCAATGGGAGGATTCAGAACGGTCACCGTTCTGGCAAACGGAGCTACGTGGCTCGACCGGCAGCCATGAGTTTAACCATACTTGGTTCCGAAAACCCGCCCAGCTTACTGCAATGTACTAGTTCCGCCATTACTTATAAAGTAAACTAATTGCTTTAAGCAGGATTTCCTAAGTAATCAATCTGGAATCCACCGGATGATTACCAAGCACAATAAATTAGTAAAGGGCTTTGGCAGATTAGAATAATTTCTTTGGCCAACGTTTTAACGACTCGGTGACTTCTGTGAGAATTGAGCCAAAGCTGGCAAGTGAAAGGTTTGAGTGTAGCCATCTCATTAGCTTAATGAGCTACAATGCCCCATGGGAGCCATAAATTTAAGCACACTTTGGGACCGCCATATCTAATACAGTATGCTCACTGCCCAAGCAGGATTTCCTTAGTAATCAATCTAGATTCAACCAGATGACTACCAGGTACAATTAATCAGAAGAGGATTTCGGCAGCTTCGAATAATAACTGTGACCCACTTGTGAAAAACTCGGCGGCCTCGGAGTGATTTTATCCCACACCAGCAAGAGAAAGACTATAGTTCATCGACACATTAGCTAACTTAGCTACGAGGCCACACCGGGAGCCATGAGTTTTAATTATTAGAGCCCAGATTGATTGCTTAAAAAATCCTGCTTGAGCAGTCAGCTAACTGCATAAAATTTGGTGGCTACCATACGTTGCAATTGGCTGCGCTGGTAAATTGACCCTAGTGCCATATCATTTTTAGCTGGCAGCATGATCTCGTAGCACAGTTTGCAAGGGCATTGGCTGAACAAAAACATTCACCTTGCTGGCACGCGTTCCAAAATTACCATGCCCACCTAGTCTTTCACAAGTGGATCAAAGGAAATATTCAAATTGGACGAAACATTTTTACTAATTGATTGTGCCTGGTAGATTTTGGGTACATTCTACATTGATTGCTTAGGAAATCATGCTTGTTTATTCAGTTTACTGTATCAGAATTGGCGGATTCCATATGGCTCAGGAGGCTGGCGGGTCATTTGACCCAAGTGCCACTCACGGCGCGCGGTAGGGACCACGTGAGCTCGGTTGACTAGAGCGTTGGCTGAACTAAAGCCCTACCCTTGCTGGCAGTGATTTCTAATCCCATGCAGGCCGTCAAATTTTTTTAAAATTGTGTCAAGGGAATTATTAAAATCTTCCAAAATGCTACATTAATTTATTGTGACTGGTTGTACTGCGGTTGTTTCAGGATTGAGTGCTTAGGAAATCCTGCTTGTGCAGTCAGTTAACTGTATCAGACTTGAAGAATTCCATGTGAAGCAGTAGGCTGGCCAGTTAACTTGAAACAATGATCGCTAAAATCACGGCTCCTGGTGGGGCCACCTAGCTCAGTTGGCTGCTGGCGTGGGTTTAAATCCGATGGAGGCCGTCGAGGTTTTCACAAGTGGGTCAAAGGAATTATTCAAATCTCTCAAAATCCGCTACTTATTAATTGTGACTGGCTGTTTTGCGGTTGATTATAGATTGATTCCTTGGATAATCCTGTATGTGCAGACAGCTAACTGTATCAGAATTCCTGGATTCCATATGTAGCATTAGGCTGGGCAGGTAACTTGAACTAAGTTTCATTTAAGTCACGGCTCTCGGTGGGACCACCTAGCTCGAATGGCTACAGATTTAGCTGAAAAAAGCCCTATCTTTGATAAGGTGGTTTCAAATTCAATGAGGACGCCAAGATTTTCACAAGTGGTTCAAAGGATTTTTCAAATCTTAAAAAGGCTTAACTAATTACTGTTGCCTGGTAGCTATCTAGTGCATTCTAGATTGATAAATACGGTAAAATTTATTTTGCAGTCAGCTTTCGGTTTCAGAATTTGCGGATTTCATGTGAAGCAGTAGGAAAGGCGGTTATCTTGACCCAAGTGTCATTAAACTCACAGCACCCGGTGGGAGCACCTAGCTCAGTCTTCAATGGCGTTAGTTCTACTAAAGCGTTTCCCTTGCTGGCATGTATTCACGTCCCACGGAGGCCGCAGAGTGTATCACAAGTGGGTCAAATGAGTTATTTAAATCTCTCAAAATCCTCTACTAATTAATTGTGGCTGGTTTTCGTGCGGTTGATTTTAGCTTGATCACTTAGAGAATCCTGCTTGTGCAGTCAGTTAACTGTATCGGAATTGGCAGTTTCAATACGAAGCAGTAGGCTGGCTGGATAACTTGAGCCTAGGATCAGGTGGGTTCCAGGTGGGATCACCTAGCTCATTTGGCAAGGGCGTTAGCTGTAAAAATCCTTCTCCTTGCATCCATGGTTCAAATCCCATGGTGGCCACCAGTTTTTCTGCAGTGGGTCAAATTATTTATTTAAATCTGCCAAAAGCCTCTTCTTATTAATTGTGCCTGGGAGTCAGCTGCTGGATTGTAGATTGATTGCTTAAGGAAATCCTGTTTGGACAGTCAGTGTACTGTATCAGAATTGTAGGATTCCATACTTTGCAATATGCTGGGTGGGTAAATTGACCAAATTGTGATAAAACTCAGTACTCGCAGTGATTCTTCTTAGCTCAATTGGCTAGAGCGTTAGCGGAACAACAGCCCTCCGCTTGTTGGTGTGGGTTCAAATCCCTGCAAGGCCACCACAATTTTCACAATTGGCTAAAAGAAAAGAAACACATCTTTCAAAATCGCTCTGCTCATATATGTGCCTGGGAGTCGTCTGTTTGATTCTAGATTGATTGCTTAGGAAATCCTGTTTGGGCAGTCAGCTAACTGTATCAGAATCGGCGGATTCCATAAGTTGCAGTAGGCTGGGTGAGTAACTTGACCCTAAGTTTGATTAAACTCACGGCTCACGGTCAGGCCTCTTAGCTAAGTTGGATAGAGCGTTGGCCATACTTAAGCATACCCATTGCTGGTTTGGGTTTGGAGCCCAGCGGAACCACCAATTGTGTTATTAAACTCACTCTACTGATAATTGTGCATGGTAGTCATCTGGTGAATTCTAGATTAATTTCTTAGAAAAGCCTGTTTGGACATTCAGCTTACTCTATCAGAATTGGTGGATTTTATACGTTGCAACATTTTGGACGGGTAACTTCACATTTGTGTGATTAAACTCACGGCTCACGATGGGCCTCTTAGCTCAGTTGCCCAAAGCGTTCGCTATAATAAGGAATACATGTTGCTGGTATGGGTTCGAATCACAGTGTGGCAGTTTAACCTCCCACAATTGAAGAAAATGTACTATTTACATCTGACAAAACCCTCTACTTATTAATTATGTTTAGTATTAATCTGGTTGATTCTATATTGATTGCTAAGAAAATCCTGTTTGTTCTGTCTGCATACATTATCAGATTTGGCGGAATCTATGCGTTGCAGTAGTCTTGGCGGGTAACATGACCCAAATGTGATTAACCTCAGGGCTCCCGGTGGGGCCTCTTAGCTTAATTTGCTAGAGCGTTAGCTCTACTGAAGCGTTCCTGTTGTCGGAGTGGGTTTAAATCCCAACAACATTCACGGAAGCTTTCCCAAGTTTTTCAAAGCAGTTATTCAATTCTTCAAAATCCTCTTCTTATTAATTGTGCCTGGTATTCATCTGGGCTCCTAGATTGAATGATAAGTAAATACTGCGTTGGGAATACAGTTTACTTTATCAGAATTGGTGAATTCCAGAAGTTTTATTTGGCTGTCGGTTAAATGGTCTTAAGTTTGATTAAACTCACGTCTACATGCGGGCCCTTATGTCTCAGTTGGCTAGAGTGTTGGCTTTACTAAAGCGTTTCCCTTGCCGGCGTGGGTTCGACTCCAAATGATGCCACCTTGGTTTTCACAAGTGTTTCAAAGGAGTTTATTTAAATCTACCAAAATCTTCTACTAATTAATCGTGCATGAAAGTAATTTGGTGAATTCTGGATTGATTGCTGTGGAAATCCTGCTTGAACAGTCAGCTATCTGTATCAGAATTGTCGTATTCCATACATTGTAAGTTGGATGTTGGGTAACTTCACCCAAGTGCGATTAAACTCATGGCTCAGTGTGGGGCCTCGTAGCTCAGTTGGCTAGAGCGTTGGCTGTACTAAAGCCTTCCCCTTGCTGACCTGGGTTCGAATCACACCAGGACAACTGAGGATTTCAAAGGTGGTATAAGGGACTTATTTAAATCTGCCAAAATCCTCTACTAATTAATTTGGCCTGTTAGACATCTGATGGATTATATATTGATCACTATTTTTATACTTCTTTGGTAGTAAGCTCACTGCAGTAGAAATGACGGACTCAAATACTTTGCTGTAGGCTGGATTAATTAATTGGTTTCAGAGAGATTAAACTAATGGCTCGCGGTGGGCCTCGTTGCACAGATGGCTAAAACATTTGCGGTTTAAAGCGTTACCCTTTCTGACGTGAATTTGATCTCACCAAGGCCACTGAGGATTTTTCATGAATTTCAAAGTAAGTATTAAATCTACCAAATTCTCTAGTTATTTATTGTGCCTGGTATTTATCTGGGGGATTCTAGATTGATTAATAGAAAGCCTGTTTGGGCAATCAGGTTACTGTATAAGAAATGGCGGATTCCATACGTTGGATTTGGTTGGCGAGTAACTTAAACATGTCGTATTGAAATCATGTCTCCTTGTGCGACCTCATAGCTCAGTTGACAGCAGCGTTAGATTTACTTAAGCATACTTCTTGCTGGCTTGATTTAAAAACCCACCAAGGTCGTCAAAATTTTTACAAAATGAATTGTTTAAATAAGCTTAAATACTCTTCTTTTATTTTTGGCGGATTCTAGATAAATTGACTATGAAATCTTGCTTGCGCAGTCAGCTAATTGTATCAGAATTGGTGGATTCCATACACTGTTGTACGCTGGGTTGGTAACTTTACCCATGTTTTATTAAACTCACTGCCCATGAAGGGGCCTATTGGCTCATTTGGCTAGAGCGTAGGCTGTACTAAAGCGTTTATTTTGCTGTCGTGGTTTCGAATTCTACCAATGCCACCGTATATTGTACAATTGACTTAAATGAGTTATTTATATGTCAACATCTTCCACTGTATAATCGTGCCTGGTAGTACGATGGGGGGTTCTAGATTGATAGATTAGGAAATACTCCTTGGGCAGTCAGCTTACTGTACCATAATTGGCGGATTACATACGTTGCAGTAGGCTGTGCAGGTAACTTGTCCCAAATGTGATTACAATCACTCTTGCAGAAGGGGCCTCGTAGCTCAGTTGGCTACAGTATTGTCTATACAAAAGCTTTAACCTTGGTTGCGTGGTCTCAAAAGTTACCAAGGCCACCGAGGTTTTCGTAAATGGTTCAAATATTTCAAATCTGCCAAAATCCTCTACGTATTAATTGTGCCTTGTAGTCACCTAGTGGATCCTAGATTTATTGATTAGAAAGTCCTGCTTGGTCAGTAAACAATGCGTTGCAGTAGGCTGTGTGGGTACATTGGCCCAAGAGAGACTAAACCCACGGCTTGCGGTGGGGCATTGTAGCTCAGTTGGCTAGGGCGTTGGCTGTACTAAAGTGTAACCCTTGGTGGTGTGACTTCGAAACCCAACAAAGCCACCGACGATTCCATAAGTGGTTCAACGGGTTAATTAAATCAACCAAATTCCATGATTATTAAAGATATTATTTTTTTAAGATAAGATAAGATAAGATATTATTATTTAAGATACCTGAGGAATTCTAGATTGAATGCTAAGTAAATCCTGTTTGGGAAGTCAAATTACTGTATCAGAATTGGTTGATTGCATATGTTGTAGTGGGCTGGTGGTAATTTACCCAATTTTGATAAAACTAACGACTCCCGATAGAGCCTCGTAGCTACGTAACGAAACATTTTCACAAGTGGCTAAAAGGAATTATTCAAATCTGCCAAAATCCTCTTTTAAGTTATTGTGCCTGGTGGTCATCTGGTAGATTTTAAATTGATTGCTAAAGAAATCCTGGTAAGGTAGTCAGTTAACTGTTTCAAAATTGGCTGAATTCATTCGTTTCAATATGCTGGGTGGGTAACTTGACCCAAGTTTTATTAAACTCACGACTCATGGTTAGGCATTACTGATCAGTTGAGTGTACTAAAGCCTTTTTATTGCTTGTGTGGGTACAAATCCCGCCGAGACCGTCGACCGTTTCACATATGGGTTAAAGGAATTATTCAAATCTGCCAAAGCCTCTGCTATTTTTTGCAGTTATTTTTCGGCAGGTTAATATATGAATTAAGGTTTCTAGTGCTTACTTTAAACCGTAAATGTCGTGTTATACTTTTGGATTAAACGTATTTATCTGATTGTTTATCAAAAGTATTTATCAAAGTGTGTAATCAGACATCTTCTTCTTAGATAATATGTATTGGAATTATCGCTGCGCGCTTTTTCAGAAATTTAGGCGTTGGCCACTTTATTGCATGGAGGATAAAAGTTTTTGAATAGTTCTGTTGACAAACAAAACATTATTTCCTATTACGTAGGATTTAAATTTGTAATCTTTTCAGAATTCAAGCGAGGCTTTTCAATCACCTTTGTCATTGGATTGTCCAAGCCAGCTCAAATGCTATGCAGCTTAACCAGATTGTCCGAGAAAATTAAAATGGTGAGTTGGAGGAAGCCTTTTAGTAAAGGCGATAGATCGTTAAAGTGAAAAAGGCTTTTCGCCGAACACTTCCGAAATGGTAAGGTCAGGCAAATATAAAGATGTCTCTGCCTACCGTATTTTCCTTCTCACAGCAAATTTTTGAAGGTTGATTAATGCATTAATTGAAGGTAGAATTTATGCTAACGTTAAATCGCTTTTGACTGATGCTCTCCGAAAGAAGAGATATGACAGCCATTTGTCAGTTTTCATAAAAAAAGCAAACTTAAAGAAGTTACTTAACTGACTTTGATAAGCAAATGCAGATTACATACTCAAAATTAAATAAAACGCTTTATTTTCTATGGCCTATGGCAAGTTGTCGATATTTTTTTAAAAGTTCACTAACTTCATTTGATCCAACGAAAACCGGCAAAATATATACATATACATATAAATATGTAATCCTTAAATGAGGAACTAGATCCTTTATTCGAGTTTGCTTCTATACCCTTACACAATATCTTTTTCAATTTATGCCATGAGTTCTTTCGTTTTCTTTTTTTTTGATGAAATGAATATGTTTCTGCTGATGGATTTCTAAAAGTTAAGAGTGGTACTGTGGCTTCCATTCACAAATCTGCTGAAACTCGTATTAATTGGAAAAAAGCAAGTAACTGATCCGTTCTAAGCGCTCTACCACGTGCCTTGAGTGCGTCGGTCATATTTGTGACTAGATGTTACTATTTTAAATCACATTTTTCTTAAGGCTTGCTTAAATATGACCACTTAGCACTTATCTTCACCATCGTTTCATTTTTTACCGTTCGATACAATATGTGTCCCTTGTAGTAGAGTCAGACACCGAGCTCCGGGACCATCTAATGTCTAAGATTGGATAAGCCTTGGCTTTACTTCTATAGAAGATATCCAATACTAGGTGCCTGAAGATATATTTACACTATGGCCTTGGGCGTCGGCTATTGAAGCATTCAGGTTAGTTAAGTGGACTGTCATAACACATGAAATATCCAGATCGAACCTTATGGTGGTAGTATGGCGTGCCCTTCTTGTTGTCAATTCAATTTACTTGATGTAAAGTAAAGCTTGCACTTAAGCTGCCGTCATTTAAAATCACTTATTGAAAGAAAATAGTCGAAATATGGGTCTCATATATCGTTTTTGACTCTGAGGTGTCCTAATCTTTTATGATTTTAGTTTGTTTCACTACACTGATAACTGTGATCTTTAACAAAAGCATGCATTATAATTCGAAGCACGGCATCACGTTTTTCTGTATTGCAGTATGCAAACGATATCCAGTCAATTCCTATCTGCAGTTGACAATGAACCTGCAGTGTGAGGGAACTATGATTGAGAATTTTCGCCAAATCTATTTATATATTCTGACATTCTGCCGTGTATTCGTAATCTTAAAACGGAGCAAAAAATTAAAACTATAGCTAGACTCACTCAAAATGAAAACAAGTGACAGTTTAAATCAAAAAAGAGATTTCATTGTTTTAAGAAAATCAAGTATCGCTCAATTATTTCTATTTTGAAGTTGACTTAACAACTAAAAAAGAAAAGACGCGTTTCCTAGAGTAAAAATGATCTTAGGCATATTATTTGCCGATTGTTGTTTTAGCTGTTCATTTTCCTTTGCAATACGTTTTCTTGAACACATTGAAGAACCATCTTATTCTGAAAGTTTCACGATGCCATTAAATGAAAACAATGGAAATTTAAAATGTATACAAATACAAATTCAAATTTTAAATAACCCAGGAGGTTTTCAAAGTAAATCCGAAATATACCGCACTCGAACAAAAAAGGTAATTATACAAAGCTCACCGAAATTAAAGTCACCTTAATATGCACAAAAATGACGTTAAAGTGAACACCTGAAAATGCCAATGAAATAAATTATTCCGTAACTTAACCTTCCGCATATCATGCCTATTAAGCTATATTATGTTCGCTTGAGTCAAACACATCTCAAGTTATAACAAAATGAAATTCATTCGACAATTCGCGTGAAGCCATATTTTAATATATATTTGACATACAGGCTATTCATCAGTGGTACAAAATTAAATTGCCTATTTGTGTGGAATAACCACAACTGAAATAGTTAGAAACGCAATTCTATTTTTCCTGCATTACGTACTTGGTCTTCTTTCTGTAAAGTAAATGTTTAAGTTTATTTAATTCAGACAATATCTTATGCTTTTTTTGAATTTTCTGCTTTTTATAAAGATGCATATTTTAAAATGAAAGAATGTTAACTCATCAAACATAATGCTCCATCATTTTAAAAAAGTCGTTTGTTTACTGGTGTAAAATGTTTGGTACGAAGCCTGGTCTTATTTTCCTTACCAAGAGGTTATGTGTAAGCCATGAGATTTCATAAGACAAGTACTCTACTGCATAACGTTACTTGCAATTATAGTGAATAAGACAAAAACGTACATTGTGTATCCATTTGTCATTTTCGTTGAACTTATCCTAAAGGTGATTTTAAATTTAATAAAGAAACAATATTCACTCCCAATGTTTAAACTAACCCCAACAATAAAAGCGAGTGAATTGCAAAATGGTAGTTTGAGTCTCCAATATTTGCACACAATATGTCTGCATAAATCAAATAATTACGCCACCAATTTTTTGAAAACTGAACTTTATTTTGCAAAGCAAATCGAATTGTTTATTGCCATCAAATTTATATGTTACGGTACGTTCAGGAATGATAAACTTACAATTAAATCTGACAACTATATTTTCAGCTTTATCGCAAAGACACTTAATTATCTAAATTTTCAGAACATTTCGTAGGCTGTATATTACTATTCTCTTGTGCTGAATTAGTTTTAATAAGGATGATTATACCTTTTATTCACAAACAGTTCACTTTGACTATTTTGAGCATTCGGGTATAGTGTCGATGGATTTCTTTTATGCAAGGGTATTTGAAATATTTCGGAAAATGTGCCACAATCGTCCCATATTTTGTCGGTGTACCGCACCAAGTTATATTGGCCAGTTTGCATTTTTACTCCTGTCAATCGTTGTGAAACATACTTTAAACACCTAAAAGACTGCATTATATTTTGCTTACAGAATTCCCAATGATTACAAAATGGTGGTAAATGTAATTTATGTAAAACGCAAAATTAACCATTTAAAATTTCTTTTACATTTTTTGATTGTTTTTTAGGCATATCAAAAAAGGTTCTATATGCAAAAATGTATTCATAGCTCATATCAATGTATTTCTCACAAACAAGTTGTAAAAACGTTATAAAATTATCAAAAACGATCAAAAGCCATTTCTTTCGAAGCTGTTAGCATAGCTGGCATTACCTGGGGTTAAATAGTGGAGTACATAATCTACTCGTTGCTTTATTTTAATAATTGCACATTTATGATCATGATAACTTTGAGTTTATAACTTTTATTGTGTTGTAACATGGACATTACTAAGCTCATGTACACAGAAGGTGCCTGACGTCAATCGTAATGAATTTCCCATGCTGCAAACTTAACTGTCCTATGAAATTAACTCGTCAAACTCTAACGCAGAATCATGTCACATTCTGAAATTTCGAGGATTGTTGTTTTGCTCTTCAAACATGTACATCAAAATCGGTGTTGATGAAATCAAGCCACTTGCATTTTAGATGATGTGAGATTTATTCAAACAATAAAGTTAAGCAACTCATTTTTCTGTTAATCAAACTCATGTTTTGCTTAAATATGAAACTTTAACCACTTTTGATTTCCTGAATACTTTTAAGGTCTATCGTATTACTCCGTTGTTTATATATTTGAATGAATCGCTTGATCCGTAGTCGTTTTATCACCTGACTATTGTATATTCTTTGTAGATAACGGTGGAACATGAAGGTAAACATTTTTAAATTAGATAGCAAGTGAACTTATCCTGAACCAAGAACTATCTACATGAAACGCCTTAGGATCAGACAAGTTATAATCACCAATGAAACCTGGTACCTAGGATAAAAACTACCTGGTTGATATATTTAACATTCAAAGGTCATCAACGACTGAAAATTAATGTTGAGGAACTATAGTTTTAGTTTTTTTGTCGCGCTTGTAAAAAGGACTATGTTTATTGTACTACGTATCCTCTGTTTGAAAGCTATAAGTAACAACTAATGTTAGTTTTTCACCTGTAAAGATTGCTCTTATGCCCTAAAACCCACACGTTCTTTTATTTACTTGATTAAGTAAACGCCTTTTGGTTTGTTTTCCAAATTACTTATGAGAAATACTTTGTTTATCTTGAAATGACGAACGTTTATTTGACAGAATTGGATGCACCCAAACCCGTATTCCGGTCCTTTTAGATAATGCAAGACACAAAATCACCCTTATAGTAAAAAATGACTGTATTTGACAAATCGAAATTTCCGCACTTCATATGCGAAAAATGGCACTTCCCTACAACTAGGTAAATAATAATGGAAAAACATGTTTTAAAAAATATCCACGCTAGAACTTCAGGCAAAGAATTCCTCGCTACATAGAAAGATATAAGAACACCTCACAGACTAATATATGCACAGTGATAGGCCACAGCTTCCAAAACATTGGAAGTTGTTAGAGGTTTAGAGAAAGTATTTCCTATTCTTACGTTGACGTCTGAACTCTATGACAGAATCAAAAAAAGCATATTCTTATTTAATTTAAACCACATTAGTTTATATCATATAAACATTGACAATACATGTCTGTAGCAGCATCATTACGGTTAAATACTTGTATGAATTAGCATGATTTTTCATGGTATAGATTGCCTTCAGAAGATAAAATGTAAAATATTAACTGCGCAGTTGTTAGTCTCAGAACTTGACCTGCAGGAATAATAATACTGGCATAAAATTATAAAAGGCAGTTTCACTTGTAGAAAGGCAAATCATATTGACGTTCAGTTTATAAAATAAAATCAATTTAAAGTTTTTTCGGTTTTTGAATGATATAATTATTAGAGAGAAGGTTAATCAAAATTTCGAATTCAAAACGAAAATATTTGTTTTATTAATATTTTATAATCAGAGCACTAGTTGACGTCCTTACCTTGTAGGGTAAGCAAATTTAAGATTTTTACTGGTATTTATGTTGGCATCGAAAAAAAGGCTAACACCACCGACATTTTACCACCATTCATAGTGAAAATCCTACCAAACTTTGCCAGCGTGTTGTTATTTCGCATTTGTACTAAATATTATCACCGAAATCATGTGGCTCGTGATGCCCTTCCAAAATTTGACTTTTGATGAATCCAACCAAGTTAAAACTGACATGCAGGTTGTCGGCCGACTAATGGTGCAGTTGATATATTTCCTATGCCGCAAAAGCACCATCATGTAATGTTCTTTCTTGCAATTTCTGTGCCAATGATAAACTAGACACAATATTTCCAGAATTAATGGTTCTGTGCAACAACGACTTCCAGATAAAGATGGTAATAAAAAATGATTCGGAAGAAAATGAAAAGAAATAGCTTATAGACTTCGGCCATAACGTTTTGAGCGAGGCATTTTGCATTAATCTTTACGTAATTTAATAAGAAAAGAAGTAATTTACCTAATCCATAAGTTAAATGAATTTGAATTTGGTTTTTGAATTCTTTCCTACTTCGTGCAATTTAACTGATGAAGAGTAAGTAGAAAAATAAAATTTACACAAAAATCACGATATCTTTATTTTTATGATTTTTCATATAGTGCACTTCTGTAAGTAATTAATAATCTTAGCCACCAATGTGCCAATAAGTTTATTCTCGACAAGAAACGATATGCTTATAACGTGTTGTTCATTTACCTTCTGGTTTACCGTCAGTAAATTCTTAAATTATCTTTAGTATCGGTAAGGCCATTATTTCAAAATGGCTGCAGGATAATGAATGCTCTCAATACCCTGTTTGCAATCGAGTTAAGCAAATGTATTTCAACCATGAAATAAATACTGCAGGTTCCCAGAGTGCATATCCCTTAGAGCTCTCATAACGCAAATGAAACATTATTTTTTTCATTTTTACGGAGCATGTTGATCCACTTACTTGAGAGTTCATTCACTAATGGAGGTCCAGTTCCACCATTTTATACGATGCAACTGTCGGCAATCGCTTACGTTGCAGTTTTTTTATAAGCCAATTACTGCAATGTTGCAGCTGTGTTATCGCTTGGGCCACATTTAATGTTTTAACGAAGGAAAAGTATGAAAAATTTATGTGTGCATTTTTATTAAAATCCAAAGTAAAAATGCCAAAATATTTATGGCACTGGCAAGCAGAATAAGCTTTTATTTTATTTGTTGATAAAAAGATACCACAAGAAGATATTACACTGTTAATAAGTTATTCGTTTTTTGTCTCCAGGGAAGAGAGGTTTATAACGCGACTTATTGACTTTTCAAACATTACTTGAACATATTAATAAAGTGACATTTATCAGCTCTTTGTTGGTACAGTCTTCATAATACAGTGCAGGCTTCTAGTCAAACTTCCAATAAGGCATGCTTCTATTTTTTAAATATCTTTTTAATATTTTTAAGTGCAGAACAGGTATTACTACAATTCCTACAAATTGAGGCAGGTACTCGTGTGTTTTGCCACATACTTGCATATAAAATCGACTTTATTTGGTTAAATTTTAGACTTACAATCCTAAATATTTTTAAAAAGGCATTTTTAAAAGAAAAGGGTCCTCTTTGCACACACTGAAATTTGGAAAAGTGAAAACTGCTTTTTTTAATCCGTTTTGAACAAAGTAAATTAGTGAATCATTATGCTGGTATAATTGATTGCTTAAAAAGAGATCGAAATAAATGAACTGGAGTGGAAAACATTTACTTTATGCGTAAAAGAAAAGATAATGCACATTTTGCACACTTTTAACACTGACCCGTTCAGATTTTACTTAGCTGGTCAGAAGGTGACGTCTCAGTACAAATAATAAGACGTTAGGCACATACGAAGTAAGAAAAAAAACTGTCCCTTTGGTCGTGATACTCTACATGATTGGTCTTTTCACCGCCAGAAAGCTGACTAACTACGCTCTCTTTATTGAAAGGTTTTGTATTTTTATCTCAGATTGTGTGAACTGTTATCGTTGGAAAAAATCGGTAGCTTTTAGAAATGATCATAATGACATTTTGACAAAAAGTGACTGGCATCAAGTTTTTAAGGACAAGCGTAACAAATTAGCAGAGTCCTGGAGAATCTAAAAGCAGTTTCTGGAGTTTCAATGCTGGGAAAATTCTGTTAATAATAAATAAGAGTCACACGTTTTACCTCCAATTAATTATGACGTTTCGTGAAAAACTTGTGTTATAAATAACTCTCAAAAATATATACGGCGCTTAACACGAAAATACAGCGATTACGTTTGCAAAAAGCTAGCTTAAGTTCCCACTAAAACATCTCCAATTAGTCTAATACTAGCGATACCTTCAAACGTATAGTTCTAAAAATTATAACCCTCAGCCAATAATAACATTAAAGAGCAAAGCATTGTGTGGATTAAAATATTCGACAAAAAATTTGTTCAAATTTGCCTTTTTACTACCGCAAACATGACATGTTATTAAATATATCTTCGAATTAGAATCAAACATTTTCTATCTGAACAAAAAGTATCAAGACGAATCGCAATCACTCAGAAGGTGTTATGTATCACGTTTCAGCTTCTTACAGGAATTCATGATAAGATATAGAATCAAATACCGGTAATAAAATGCCCAGCTTTTTCATTTTAAATTATTGAATAATGAATTACCACTGTTCCTGATTTCATCATGGGTGCGGTAAACTGCCTAAAAGCTCACACAAATTATGAAATCGGGCCGTTAAAATCTTGATTGCGAGCCAGCATCACAACATATGCAACCACGGGAAATGCGCGGAAGTCAGTTATCTTAACGAACACGCTGGCACAAAGAAACGACATGGCAACTGCAAACTACATCATACGTCCTGTCAGACATATATAACACCACGTGCAAATAACTACAATGCATTCAGGCATACATTGGCCTAACTGGGCCATTTAATGTTCCTATATAACTTGGAGTTTTCTAATTACAATGACATGGCAACATTCATCTGCACTATACACGACAGATACTTAACAGACAACAGCTGTTAACCTTTTGTAGACTGTTTATATTTAAAAATAATTCTGTGTAAATGATTATATTAACAATTAAACAAGAATGGCACTGTTTTAATCGTCAGTGAACGCTCTTGCTTGAAAGGAAAAAAAAACATGGGTTAATTAGGCATATGAAGGTTATATCTTTTAATACGGGGAACAAATAAAAATAAGCCAAAGATCCTCGTACTTTAAAACGATATCCCCTGGTCTATGAACGGAACTTTGGTGTAAGCTAGTACTTAACAATACTCTATTCTGAATGAAAAGTAAATGTCTGTTATTTGTTATTTTACAAGGTTTTTAAAAGACCTGCTTTAGACTTGACATACGGACGGCTACCGAACAAAGAAAGAAGAAGATCGAGTTGGAAACTGCAAATAAGATATTTATATGGAACAAAATAACCAGCTTAATCAGTTTTAACGTCACAAGGGTCACGTGTTAAAATTACGAAACCTGCGTAGAAGTAATTTTATTTTGCAACAATTCGGGTGATGCTCAATCGAAAAGACATCTTTGGCACACACGCCAATATTTGTTTACATTTTCAATTAGATGAGCAGTGACAATGTTGATTTACATTGTGAGGTTATATTTTCATTTCAATTGAAGGCTTTTTGCGCAAGTGATTCAGGTCTAAAAAAATATATGAAAGAATTAAAAATTTGAAGTTTATTCAAATTGAAATGTTTTATTGAGATCAATTTATGAGAATTTTTTGATTTAGCTAATATAAGAAATTTTACTACAGAAGAAAAATAGCTAAATGTGGGATGAATAGGTATAATGTTAAACAAAACCTCAGTAAAAAATTTTAAAATATGATATTTGGTCTGTTATATAATTCAAAGAATTCTTAATTTGTCTTTCAATATTCATCAATATTAATTTCATAAGAGCGTACTATAGAAACTAAGCGTCATTTATGTTAGAAGGATAGTATTGGGCACACCACTAATTAAAGTTTACTCAAAGCTCATTTTTCGGGTGAAATCAGTTTTGGAGTACCCGATCAGAATAGGAATAATATTTAAGTTGGTAAGGAGTAGATTTAAGTTGAATATTGACGATAAGCTTCGGAAGTGATGACAAATTAGGGTTTGGTCTATGGTTCAGCTTATGAATATTATAAGGTTAATGATAGGATGGATGTGGTGTTCTGTTCGATAAGTATTGAAAAGTGACTATTTTTGAGTTCAGAAATACACTTGATATCAGGCCATACGGTAAATCATTAATCTTTATCATAAAAACGCGTCTTTTGTTAAAAAATTAAGTTTTTGAATGACCAAATTAGACAATTTTATTCTGGTTGTTAAAAAGGACAATATTTGCACCCCTTTACTCAGCAATAAACATTTTCTCGGTTATATACACCAGCAAGATTTTAATTGATCGGATTGCACACAAGACATTTTTAGCAGAAAACGAGAATTTACGCATATGTGCAATAAATTCCTTATGCTATATTCAACACACAATTTTTGTCTTTAGACGTACATCAACTGATACATTTGCCAATTTAAATTGGGTTAAGATAAGGTCCAATATCACGATTATTGACATCTCCTTTCACGACTGTCAATCAGAGATATCCCCAGGAAATATCTTCAAAATATGAGAATAGTTATTGCCTACATAATACCCAAGTAGTATTTGTCAGAATTGATTAATATATAAAGTGAGCAGTGCTCGTTTTGAACATAATTTCGATAACCTCAAGCCCACCAATTTATATAAAATAATGTATGGCAATATGCATCACCAGCTTTTGTAGCTTGCATTGGTGAAAAATCTTCGAAAGTCAGTGCTGCATTTGCAGAAGCGTTTCAGCGAATTCAGTGATCGTTATAAAATTAAGGAAAGCCTGCAAACATAACAGATTACAATAAAGCTCACACATTGAACGTAGATATTGTATCACGTACCAGTATGTTAGCTTTCTTAACGTCTGAATGCACATCTGTGAACAATCTTTATAAAACCATTCTTACTTCCATGTTTCAGCAATTCCTTCAGCCGGACGTAAGTCACAAATAAATTATAAACTGTGGACTGCATAAATTTTCTCGTTCGTATTCTATTCTCCAGGAAACCATAATTTGGTTTACTTAAGTATTTGCCTGCGGCATATTCTATTTTACAGAATGCTGTTGGTAAGCGTAATAACTGTTCATTATCACCCTCGTCTTTTTAAGAACCCCGAATTGTCCTAAGGGCATCCAATCGCAATTAAACACTATCTGGTTAGGATATGCATTAACCATATACATTATACGAAGTCAAGTGGTCCGACGTAAATGAGATTTTACGGAAACCTTTATGCATTGAGAATTAATTGCTAATGTGAGACTCAACAGGACGTCAACATAACTACAATAGCCGTATATATTTTGGATTTGTAATATATTTTCAATTAAGTTATCGTTTTTATAATAATGATTCAACTGTGGGCTCTGAAGACTTACAAGCGACATGTTCTGTGAAATTGTAAAAGCGCTTTCTAGGAATGCTGTCCAAAAACAGAGTCATACCACCAAAACGACAGTTTTTAACCGTTACATTCATGGACGGGCTTACTTTTCATAGGTATGAGGAGGAGTTTCAATTTGAGAAAGGAAATTGAACATTTAAACGTTCGTTTAGTGACCACTCTAAGGCAAACAAAAGCAAACTTTTGAATTGTGATTAAGACTATGAATGATTTATTTTGCGGAATTTTAACATGTATCACTTCGGATCATAATGCCAAAATACTTCAGAAACATCCATATATGGGCTTCTGACCGATTGTCATATCGGACCCTTTAAATCAATTCACATTAATAAGGCAATTTTTGTAGTGTGCATTTTTCTCTAGCTTTTTGATATCCTTGTATATTGAGTTATATAATATACACAAAATTTTCATAAGGTACTGTTGCACTTACGTTACAGAGATATTGCTCAAAAGAAGTGTTAAATTAAGTTCTAAAATATATTCAATTCCAGGCAAATTGTCAAATCGAGCTGAAGTTGTATTATATTTTTCGTTTTTAAATCTCAATTTATATGCCTTGCTTAAAAAAACAAAAGCATACATTCCAGCATATCATTAGAAATGTACTGTATAATGGTCATACAATTAAATGATAGATCTCGATCAAACTCAAAAGATGGATTACTCAACAAGTAGATAATCAAACAATTTCAAACAGCCACTACATTTTATAATATATTTCCCTATTGAACATGTTTTAAATAGTAAAAAATTCTCTCTAGTTTTAACGCCTTTAAAAAACTTCCAAATCGTTTAAAAGGCGTACAAAAAAGATTATTTTTCTTTTTTCCAAGCCATACATTTGATTTCATAGTAACATAATAAATCAATATAACATGCGCACTACAGAAGCAGTCATTTCTTTAAATTGGCATTCATTCGGGGGATTGCAAGGATGTTCGTTCATGATCTGGTATTCTCTTGTGACTTAAATCTCATAAAAATATTCTCCATGATAATGAGTATTAAAATTCAAACTAACATTGACATTGATTCTATGGGTGACTGATGGTTTATTTCTTAAAAGTGTTTAAAAGAAAGTTTTCTTGACAGTTCAAATAGCGTTCATACTTTTGAGTATAAAATACAGTCCGCAGTAGAAAATTTATTTTCTTTTGAAACAAATATTTAAGCAAGTGACTTATCTATATACTCATAGGAACTGCAGTTCTGTTTATTTTACTTGCTTTGCATTAAAAAAAAGCATAAAATAATATGATAAAGCCCTGTTTTCTTAATTTAACGGCATGCAAGGAATGAGCAACAAACATTGTTTAAAATTTCTTTTTACATTAAGCATTTAAGGATTTAGAGCTTTCCTGTTGCGAAATTGCCATCGTCTTCCCCATCATATTCTATATCTTTTTTGATGTGTGTTCGACTGAAATTGACTGTTTTTTATGTCGTTCAATAGGCAACTGAACAGATTCATGCAACATGTTAGCCATTCACTTCCTGTTTCGTTTGAAAAAAACAAATAACCTTGCTATAACACTTATTGTCTTGAAGATGCGATGTTACTTGCTTCATCGGTCATATAATATTCTTTATAGTTGTTGATTAAGTTTCATTCTTAGTTCGAATTATTAAGGAATGTGTATTCAGAAATATTAACACATCGGTTAACGAGTCTTTTACGTGAGGATTTCTTATATAATAAAAAGAATAAACATGGCATGTGAAATTTGCTGACAGTAAGGCCATATGTTTTAAATCTTTCGGAAATGATTTAAGCAAGTATATGACTCGATGCTTATTGACGTTTCCATTTGTTCATGTTTGTACGTTCTCAACTGTCATGCACGTTCCTTATTTTCCAAAGGAAACAAAATTTAACGCGGTAAAGAATTTAAACCACGACAAAGCCTGTTCACAAGTTAACTCTTGTAACAGAAAATTTGTCCAATTAAAAATGTCAAACAATACGTAACACATGCACTTTAGCATTTTTCTGTTATCAGTTTAACCAAATGACATTCGAAAAATATGTTATTTAGTTCAACTGATAATTCTTGTTGTCCAATTAATCAAAGCAGCATGATAACAATTGTTTACTGAGTATAACAGATTAAGCAAAATTTAATTGTTACATAAATATTTTGTTTAATTTTACACAGCATATAAGGCCTTTCCTTTATAAGAACTTGAAGCCACGGGAAATATAAATCTTATATCTAACTTCCTAATTAGATCAATATTATTAAAACGCAAATTGGTAGGCTGCTCAAAAAGTGCAACCTTAATGGTTCTTTATAAATTAAATCAAGGTTTTGTTTAACAGGGTGCCTGTGCGTCACCTTTCAAGACAAATGATTGACAGTTCTTCATTTACTTTAAAACCTATCTGCGTTCTATTATGTTAAACGTAGTCATCAGTCCCAAAAATAATGCTATAGAGCTGCGCAGTGACGGAATTTGCGATTGAAAAGTGTGGATTAAACTGCTACACTGAGCATGTGCTTTATGGTCTAGACTAATGCCGGATTTAACTGAAAGATTTTCCGATCACATTGTAAAAAACCACTCAATTTTTAAATATATTTTTCCTAGCGTGCTATTGCCCAGGACAGTGACAATTCCGTACAAAAACCTCCTTTCGGTCCACTTATTTATTTTGCGAAAAACGGACACGACATGGCCCAAATTAATTGTGTACTTTTACGATTTATTTAAATTTGTCCTCAAGGACTGCAAAAACATATTATTTTCTTTAGAATTAATTTTGCATTTGGAAATTCGGAATAAAGTGTAAAAATCTGTTTCATTTACATTTTTAGGCAAAAATTGAAATTAATGCTTAATTTTACTATCAGATTTAAAGATCTGCACAAATAGTTTTATAGGGTAGAGTCAATTAGGGATATTTTAATTTAGCTAACGCCGGAAATGAAAAGAGAAAACAAGCAACCTACTTTAGTATTCACTTTTTATTAAGTTTCCGTTTTGCTGCTTGGTGGGAAACTAGATTAAATCCTTATATTAGGACGCTTGTGCAATACCTTCTATGCCAACTATATGCTCTATTTCATTCGTTTTAAAAGTCATATTTTAGAACTATTCTTCAAAAAGACCGTCCAGTGTATCACGATCTTACGCAATAAGTCAAATATGCTCCTTTTATTGGAACATGTTGCATAAAACTATATTAACTATCAGAAAACCCAAAATAAAAATTTGATTTTCTAAGTAATATATAAGCATTTGATCCAGTTAACCCTAGAATGGTAAGTCAAAATGTATAAAAGTAAAAGTGCATTCGCGAGAGTTTTAAATGATGGACAAATGTACAACTTGCGTTTAAATTGATTTAATAAGAATAAAGTAGTTGACCACACCCAAATTGGGTGTCAAATTGCGTCGAACTCTTTTAGCGCCTATCTTTTTTGAAATGATGTATTTTTAACTTTCATTGCAGAAGAGAACACGTATTGGATGCGAAGGCCACTGAAAAAGTAATAAATTGCATTTTGCTTTCTGCGCTTGTTGTGTGAGTCCAGAGAATTGTAGTCGTCACAAGAAATGGAGCCATTGCTGGGTCCTGATTACCTAAGAGGTCGTTGTACAAGATTTGACTGCCACCGCAGCTACCTATGAGTCCTCATGTTTGGTAGAAGTCAGTTTACTTAACAATGAATTTAATCTTAATGCTTTCAATCTAGATTTCACAAACCATTTTAGCTGTGTGGAAAAAAGCAATATATAATGTCTGTTCTCGTCCCTGACTGCTTGATTGCCTCCAAACTCCGTCAAAAACAGAACTGTCACTTACTCCTTATTTCTCATGTACTTGGAAAGAGAATCGATGATAAGCAAAATAAGACCACGCTGTCCCGAGGATCTTACATCAGTAAAGAAATGACTGTTCTTTAAAAAAGGAAATTTTTTTGTTAATATTTAAATTTATATAGATTTGAAATATCAAACCTTTCAGAACTTCATGCACTTCAAATTTGCGAGAAATCGGTGCACATAAAGAAACTTAAGTTTTAAATGCATAGTGCATAGAAAGTAGAAAAGCTTTCGAAGGAGTCGTCAAAAGCATTATTTCACAAATTGATTCTTTCACATTGCAGATAATTCAAAGAAATACCGCTGAAAAACGCCCTGCATGTCGAAAAAATGATCTAACATTGTTTTATGAACATTGTGTTCTGGTTGTTCCGTTTTTACATCGTTTGACATGGGTTAAGATCCAGTTTTAAATGATCAATTTAGGGGCTGAATACATACAGCGATTTTGTGGCACCAGCCAATTTCCCATTTAGTTTCACGTTTCCTTATCCGTTTATATTCATTTGCCGATAGAAATATTGTGGACATCATTCGCATAGGGCGTGACAGAAAGAGGTGAGGGCTTTTTGCATCGTATTATATTTATTCTTGAATGGACCCAACTAGCCGTGTGGTTTAACGAAGTGCACGACGTTTTTGGCACAAACCGTAATAATTATGCAATAACAAATTTTTCCAATTGAAACCGTCCTTTTTTTCTGGAAAGCGCGATTTATTATACAAGTGTTTACCTTATATTCGTGTTCGCTTATTAAATCTTCAGTATTCTGTAAGGAAATTTTTTTCAATTTTTCTAGCTTTCATGAATGATCCTTCATAGGACAATGCGTGCAAACGTCGTTTTAATTCAAAGCTGCCACTAACTAGCAATGTTCTTCTATATCTCTGAATGGTGCTATTTGGCTGTGTTTTCCTTTTTTCAAACAGATCAAAAATATCCATTAGTAAACATGGATCTGCGAGTTAGGTAAATTCAGCAAACATATTAAAAACGTGTAATGTGTGTCATTCGACTAGTTCCTAAAAAATATGCTATCTTCGATCCAAAGGTTTTTTGACAGTATTGGTGACTTTTATAACAATAAGCCACAAGACAAAAATATGGTAAATAACCATAAACATCCGATCAGTACGAAATAAACTAGTGATTTCTACCTCCCGAAAATTATGCAACAACGATAATGAGGTTCAGAATATCGAAATATTGAGGTATTGCTGATCGAATGGTGTTTCAACAGAAAAAGCGTCCTTCCTCTCCATTGGGTTCTAGCAAATCAAACGCAAATAAATCTCAACTATCTACCGCATGGAGAAGATTTGTTATCGCTTCCGTTCCAAAAGTGATATTCCCCTCAATTATGACAGTACCTTATCCAACAATAGAAAGACTCGTTTTCAGTAGATCCAGGTTTCTATGTCATTATATCCATACTATTGGACAGATTTGTGGATGCTCAAATTCCCAGGTAGGAGCTGCATCAAAGATACTTATGATACTTTTGTACAGTTTGCGATCACGTATTAGTAAAAATCAACAAATATTACATTTTTTAAATAAACCTTTATACAACGCTGTTCCATTAGACAAGACTTAACTAAGTAAGCACGTTAAACAATGCAGACCCAGCTTCTCAACTGCCCTTTTACCTCGTGAAATAACTGCGGAAACTGCATTTTGTCTGTCACACTGTTGTGCCTGAGCATTTGAACTATTGACCAGTTATGAACGAAATCTTTGAGCTCGTTTGTTTGCTTGCATCCTTTTGATAACATCATGAGACAACGTACTGCAATTCTCGTTTTATTCTACTCATCAGAAAATTCCAAAAGATGTCCATAGCAAACGGCCAGTTCTGGAAAAAGTAGAGTGGCACAATTCAGGCTCCACCTAGACTGCTTAACTATTCAGATGAGTCCTGCATATCGAGGGGTCGCTCCGTGAAGCATTTCTGCACATGCATCTGTTTGGTAAGGGGTAAGTTTGCCTACTAAGGATATGTTTCGTTAGTTATAAATACGATTCACCTAGCCGAATTGGGGACACCTAGAAGAGTATTGTGATATTAGTGACACTGTGTCTTTTAATCCCAGAAAGGTCCTTATAATATATAGACCTCATTCTGACCAGTCATTTTTCGTCGATTGTTAGTTGAACTTTTAAAACTACAATGTGGAAATTCATAAGTTCACCCAGCCGAGAAGTATAATGTTGACCGGTAGGAAATCGCCAGCGGAAATTATTTGCGGTCCTCTAATCGTCTTTCTTTTTCGGCGTTTTTTCGCTTTTATTACGGATAGCTTTGAAGGATGCAAAAAGCGTCCTGATAAACTATTATGGAAGTAACTGCCATTGTGTAGCACAGCGGTGTGACCTACAGGATTCAATTTTGTTATGTGAATGAGTAATTGTCTGACGTTTACAGGAGGGCATCATAGAGTATTGTGATAATGTAAAACAAGAAGTGATTTGTAGTAACAAAAAGGGCAAGGTTGAAGGGGAGAGTGATGTTTATGGCTAGGTTGGGCGCACATTTCCTAACGGCGTGGTGATGACCGGCTGGGAACTGTGCCGGGTGAGTGTTGACGCAGTGGAGTATAACGTGTTTTGGTGGAGTAGGTGTCAGAAAACCGGGCCTTGACCAGCTTCACATCCGTCTTATTGCATACTGACGCCATTAGCCACGTGCTCACGAATGTGAAATCGTCTTTATCCAGTGTTTGAGAAGAGACTTGATGCGATGAGCTGCCTCTTCAAACAGTCCGTTTAGGCATCACGGTTCGCGTAGTGGGGCCAGTATCTTAGCATGACTGTTCACGGTATGGGATTTGTATAAACCATATCAGATTATTTAACTACGTCTAACCGGTACTTTGTTAATATAAATCAGGTATGCATGGCGGCTGCCGGGTAAAACCTATGTGCTCCGTGATTGCTGACAAATTCTTTTCATATGGCCGGGATAGTCGGAATGCTGCTATCTCACCTTTCTTCGTCTACCTGGGACGTGTACGAAGGCAACAGTTGATGACACTGTTTGCTTGCCAGTTAATCATGAATACTTTTAAGTTCTGGTACCCTACGTTTCCCTTTAATGCATTTTTACCCTTTTTGAAAATCAATATTACACAGCCAGGTTAATGCACCATTGGGGGTAGCTATGGGTGTCAAGAAGCCATGTTCGCTTAGTCACTATTCCGCAGACCGTTTTCGCTATGTCCTTCCTTGGGCCTGCATGTAACAAGGACGTTAAGGAAAGGAAAAAGTCTTGGAAGTCTGTTCTGCTCTCCTGAACTGAATGTCAGGATGTCATTCAGTAGGTCTTGAAAGGTCGATAGTCGGCTTTTTAAGATTTTCACCCACTTGCCACCCACTTATAGCTTTCCTTTTTGTTTGACTATTAATATATTGCTCATTTTTTTGCACTCTTAACGGCTTTAAATAGAGCCTTCTTTACTAGTCCGAAAGATCGGGCAAATGCACATATGCTCCAGGTGATCGTGCGTTCATCGGCTTTGCAACGTAATCAGATATCTTAGTTCCTACAACGGGCATTCGGAGGTAAGCCCGACTTTAGTAATTAACAGTGACAAAAAAACCCATTTGTGCCTCTCCCTTATCAAGATTTCATAAGAATATTTCGGAGCTCGCATGCGTGGGTGTCACAATCATCACAGGATAACTTACAGGCTGTCACAGGACACTGTAGTCAGGTAGCATCTGTCAATATTCCAATTCTGACAGAGCCATCATAGTCTCCAGAAAAAAAAATAATCGTAGACATACACTTGTGGGCACCGAGCATTTAACAGCCGGCTTCAGCCTCTATATCCCTTTTCCTTTTTATAGTGTCCGCAAACCAGTTAATTGTCCGAAACTCTCAATCTGCAGGTGGCGGACTTTGATGCAGTTGCTGCTATAGAGCATGAGCTTTTATCTATACATATTCACACGACCGTAGTTGTGGGATGACACACATGATTCGCGGTCTGACCTGCGTGTCCTGGTAGTCATTGTGAAGCATTGTCAAACGCACGCAACGGCAGGCAAACTGCTTTTTACCCTGAACGTTATTGTATGAATTATTTGCTAATACCTCGTCGATGCTTTGCTTTATTTGTCAGATAATTTTCGATATAAGCATCAGTAGGGGAGTCACATGAAATCAAGTCAGCAAAAGAACAAGCTTTTGATTATTTTCATTAAAAAACATTTACAAATGTTTAGTATTTCTAGTCATAATCGTGAAGAATACGACTAGTAGGGTTACTTAGGAATGCAGTTCTTTTACGTTGCTTTAAAATATAACGATATAGGAACGATGAAAACATAATTAGTTTTTGGTTCCATAACAATTTCACTTTTTTTAAAAAACAGAAGCTATTTTACACTCAAGTGCTAAGTAACTACGTGTTCATTTTTGCTTCACAGAAAGACTATCGTTCCGTTTAAAAACGTGTTTACTCACTGCGCAGTTTTTTAAGTAGTGTAAACTACATTTACAAATGACATTTTATCTGATAGCTTTTTAAGGCGCCACATGCAGTTAACATTAAAATTCATATCAATTTCTATATTTTATGAGTATTCTTTGCGTCTTTTAAATTGAATATACAATTGTACGCTATTCCGTATGCGGTTTACAGTTTCTAGACAACAAACTATGAGCTTAAATAAAAAAAACACCTTTGGCTCAAGCTTGTTCGGAAATTGGAAACTATTTTTACAACGTAATCATAACCACTCTTTGGACACGAATAAATCAATGACAACCGGGTAAAACACAAAAATATATACCTAATTTGTCTATCTTTATATTTGCATTTATAAGTGCATCATATAACAACAGGCAAAATACATTCTATCATTATTGTTAGTTTTGGGAAATTCTATCTTCACAGGTGACCCTAAAGGCCAACCTTTAAAAGCCGGTATCCTGGGATGTTTGAAATATTGTGCGATTAATACTCTGGAAGCATAATCTTTTGATTATGCTTTAGAAGCCTTTTCAAATCTAAAAGGCATTTCAGAGTCCAAAAATCATTCTTATTGAGATCACACACTAACTACTTCATTAAAATATACCCATGACTTTAGTCGATAAATACAACAAAACGATTCTCAGACAGCGTTAACTTGTTAATAATGGTGTTGGTGGGCGATGAGAGCAATCATAAAAGAATTATTTTTGACTTTTCTATTAAACAAACTTGTTTATATAGGCTTAACTTAAACCATGAGAAACGCTGAATGCCAGGAGAGACAAACAGTTTTAAAGACGAATATCAAGGTTTGGCATACCCGCAGGCTAGGAAAATGTGCGTGTCAATCATTTTTCTGCCCTGTCCGAGCAAAAAGGGCGGTTGTAACGTCATATCGTAAAATAAGGGAAATTGCATAAGAGTTGGTGGATCATCAGTTCTAGCAATGTAACCCAAAACTCAATTTAATCCAATGCTTAACAATAACTTTAACTTTAATCCTAACCCTAGGTTTAACACTTTTACTAACTATAATCATTACCGCAAGCCATATTTGCGATTTGTTTGCAAAAAAGTGGTACGTCACCCATACCACGGAAAGTTCCGATCTCCCCATGAACGATTACTATATCAGATCAACATAATAAAACGTGAATAAACCCTCAAATACAACGCTCGGTTAAAAAAACGTATATCAATGAGGAAGACCTTAATAGGTAATGCGTATCGAGAACGGTGATTAATTTTTTCTTAGGGATAAAGAGGGTTCGGGTTTGATTACATTGAGATTTAATTTTGAAAACGTGGAAACTAGAAACCATTCACAATATATCGCCGCAGACATCTTTTCCTTATGCTTATAACTTCGATGTCAGTAACAAACTTAGAAACTCTGACAAGGCTTACTTAATGTGTAAAAGTGCCCTTCAAAGTTAAACCTTACCAGGTTTTGTAATCCAAAGTCTCAAATGCAAATTGAATGCATGTTTTAGGTAAGCAGGACAAGAGATCTCAAAATGTCTGCTGAGAATTTGTCAATTTAGTTCATTGTTGTAAAATCGCAAAGGTGGACAAAAGCCTATGTCTGCACATATTAATATGTCTCCATAGAAAACCTGGAGGTAAGGCATCACGTCAAACGAGTGTTGAAGTGCTATACTTTGTAGAAGTGCACTGGTTGTATAAAACTCCTTAGGAAAACGCCATTCGAAAAATGTCAAGTTCCTGTAGAGTAACTGCTTGGTAATTTTCAAATTATGATTATTGAGCGCATTATGCTGCAGTTCATCACAATGTCACGCTAGAAGCTGTACTGAATTAAGCAGTTTTTTCGGCAAAATGGCAATCGTTTCTATCCAG
The DNA here is from genome assembly GCA_017591395.1 of Schistocephalus solidus. Taxonomy (NCBI): domain Eukaryota; kingdom Metazoa; phylum Platyhelminthes; class Cestoda; order Diphyllobothriidea; family Diphyllobothriidae; genus Schistocephalus; species Schistocephalus solidus. The sequence goes on along the minus strand of WEDG01010044.1, from coordinate 334,214 downwards.
CAATTAAAATGTTTAGCACATGCTTCCATTTGTTAAATGTCTGTAATATTAGAAAATCACTTCTTATATGCTACATAAATATTTTGTACAAACTAGTTGTTGAGATTTAGATTTGGAGAACAACGTTTAGACAAATCCAGTCAGGTGGATGAATCAGACATAGATAACAGATTTTGTTACTTGTTAAGGTGATAAGATTGCAACGTTACCATATGGTGGCCGTTAGGTCTATCAGCGTCAATTAAGGATTGGTTTATGAGTTGGCAAATAAAATTAACGTAAATTAAAGAGTAAAAAATGTAGTCTAAGTGGATTTGGACGTAGTTTCCTGATAACAAACATAGTGTTGAAGACTTTTCAATTCATTGATTACACTTGAGAGGAAATAAATATGTTTGAAAACAAATGATTGCATTGTTTACTTCGTGCCAAGTTGACTCCAAATGATAAGTACTCTTAATCAAAGGCAGTTAAAGACAGTCTTTGTGTTCAAAAATGGCTGAATCGCGGTTACGAAATCACCGGCAATACGGCACTGGCTTTCGACGTTTTCTTTAGAAATAAGAATGTTTTGCTCCTGCCATTAGTTACAAAGAGTAATATTCGGAGGGGTAAGTTCCTTTAGATAATGTTTGAAGCTTGAAGTATATAACCAGAAAGCTTTTGTAAACGCAGACAATGAAAATTGAATAAATTTATTGTATCTTCGCCATAATTTTTAGAAAGCCCGAAACGGCTTGGAGGACAGACACTTAATATATAATAAAGCATGTAGATTCTGATGTCGGACAACTGGTGATTAAGAAGGAAAAACAAACGCAGTCTCAACAGAAGATATAAGAGTTTTGTTTTCGGAAAACAAAAGCATTTCCTTTCAACGATGAGTTGTGGAGCACGCTAACAAGTGAAATTTAAGCAACTCAATCCTGGCTCATTTTACCAGAACTAAAATTTGCAAAAGTCAAACATATTTGATCATGTTTCCTTAATCTTTGTCAATACCTGAATAACCTCAAAATGACCCAGCTTCGGGCAGAAACACAAAATGTTTTCCGGTGTAATGTTGTCTTTACGGCCTTAAAGGATCTGTCTGTGAAAATTTGCAATTTTCTTATTTTATTATGGCGTTCAGCTTACCAATTGCAAGGCCCTCCGGTCCACTGGCTGTATCCAGCAAAGCAGTTGATGTTAAAGATGCCGTATTGACATACAAACAAAATTGCGAGATTGCTGCAATTGAACAGCTAAAACGTGGATAAAGTTCCTATCTTTGTCAACAAGAACCCAATACTCGACCCCACTCAGGAAACAAAGTATAGGTTAGCATATAATAATTAACCGTATTATTCGCCAACCTAATCCTAGCTATGCCTTTGTTGGCAGCAAAGGTTAGCTTTCATTGCTTGATCAGTAAGTTCGCACAATATTTTTTTGGCCAAAGAAGGACAAAATTATGAGGCCAAATAACAATTTTGCAAATGGCGACTCTAGAGATGTCGTAGAATTTTCTAAACGCCTCGTAGGATCACGCAGAGCCGGTCTTATTCTGGCTCCAATCGATGATCCGTAAACTGTGAGTAAGTCAGTTAGGAAAGACGTCGCACCTAGTGGTCGGCGTAATGCAATGACTTAGGCTATCGCAAGCTGCAAACTAGTATGTAGCCCTATTAATCTGGCAACTTAAACTAGCCCTTATGAACACACTGTTCATGGTAAGGTTTGGGTTTGCAATTTTCTTTCCTTCACATAAAAAATCCAAAACCAACCACCACCCTATTGCTCGTTAACTTATCCTTTGTTCCTTGAGTGTGGTCTCATATTGCGTTCATTCCTATTTGACTTATATGTGACTGCCATCGCCCTTGGTAAAGTCTTATAGTAAGAGTGAAAGGACAATATAACATGCAAGTCTTATATCTAGGCTATATACTTAGATAATATATAAGCCTCATCGAATACACAATATTGTAAATTTACACTCAATTTAATTTTGGAAGAGGATTTGGGCAGATTTTAATAATTCTTTTGACCCACTTGTGAAACATTTTTGTGGCCTCGGTGGGATTTTAAACCACGTACGCAAGGGGAAGGCTTCAGTACAGCAAAGCTCTAGCCAACTGAGCTAGGATGCCCCACCGGGAGCCGTAAAATTTTATCACTTTTGTCTCGTCATAAGCATATTGTATTAAATGAATCTGCAAGCATTTGGAGATGTGATTTCCCGATACTTTATATATATATCCATCCATTTATTTTGGCAGATACGCATCATAAGAAGTAAATTTTGAAGCAACGAAATTCTTTGGGAAAAAATATGTATCTTCATTTAGTAAACTTTCGACGCGAGTTTCATAGGTCGTCGTCACATATGTATATATTTGGCAAAAACAGTTAAAATTTAAGACGTGTCAGAAAAGTCGATATTGTTGACTCATTCCTGTCAATACTTGTCATTGTAGGTGGACATCTAATTTGGATTGGCTACAACCTTTTCCAATGTTCTTTCCGATCGTTTTATATGGCATCCAATCCGATGTGGCGATTAATGAATGAGTCAGCAGAATGAATGGTCTTTAAGTATTCCCAGCCTTGCTTCGGTTGGCAGAAGCCAATAATACAAGTTTTTTTCTATGCAAATGTGTGCCCAGTTTCTAGACTATACATAAAAAAATTGAAACACGTGGTCCCATCTCGTAACGTCCGATTGGTGTTCATGTAGGCCTGTAGAAGCCGATTTTCTTGTTTTGCCAACAATATACCGCATTTCAAAATGTTACATAAGATCTTGTCAATGACATCGTTTTTATCTTAATAGCCAACCATATCCTTAGGGTGTACGAGGTGGTTTCGAAGTGTAGTCGTTGGTTTGTGCCCCACTTAAATTTGGTGCTTATTTAGGTGTCTTTCAACGACTTCAGGCACTTTCTTAATATATGGAAGTGCTTGCCAGTTTTTTTTTGGTTTGGGCGCTTGATCTGGACAGTCTGGTCCCTAATCCTTAAATTTAACTTCCTGATGTTTCATGCATCGATTCAAAAAATCTTTAGGGTAACCTGTGCTGGAAAACAGTTTAAATAGATTATTAAGTTCAATATGGTAAAGTTCGCTGTTATAACAGTGGGTTTTTTGCTTGATTGATTAGTGTGTTGACAGCGATTCATTTGCGAGCGACATGGAGGTTGCTCTGGTAATGTAGTATAACATACGCATTAGCGTTTTTGTGGTACACTGATGTTTCAAGAGTCCCATTAATCTTTCGCTGAACAAGGATGTCAAGAAAAGTGAGTTGGTTGTCAATTTCTTTTTCGAGCATAAAGGTGATTTCGGGTATCATTGAGTTAATAATACCCTGCATTGTTTCCAGTCAGTCCCTTTTTACGATGACAAGCGTGTCATCAACAATGCAAACCCATTACTTGGGTTTAACCAAGGGTAGGGCCGTAGCTTCTCATTTTTGCATCGGGTCTTCAGCCAGGGAGCAAGACATACGTGACCACATAAGGGGTTCCGTTTTGCTATTGATAGAGCTCTTGTGAGAATGAAAAATTCGTTTGTAGGCATACATCCAAGAGTTCAATTAAGGCAGATGCAGGAACATCCATTTCATATTCTTGGATTATTTTTTCAGTGTATTACTTTGCCAAATCTAATGGTATAGATGGGAGGAGAGAAACACCATTAAAAGATATCATTATTTTCATCTACTGCAATGTAAAGTCTTCGTACTTTATCCAGAAATCCTCAAGAGGTGTCATTATTTGTTTTCATAATTGTTTGTCAGTGGATGTAATTTACGGAAAAACCACTTCTAAATCTTATTATTTGTCGCACCGACTAACGATACTAACGTCACAGGGGCACTTTTGTTTCTTGAACATTGGGCATATCATAGATCTTAGCTATGACCAGTTCGGTGTGTCTAAAGGATTGGCAATATCTTCTGATATTTGCTTTTTTTCGTGATAGACGCTGGAAAACGTTTTAACTCGATAATTTCTGTGTTTTGGTGGAATTCGCGTCCATAGGTTTATCGGTTGACCTATCTTTTTACAAAGAGAGCATCATTTTATTGTAGTCCACGTTGTTCAAAATGGATGTTAAACGTCTTTTGTTTACCGGAAGGATAAAGATGCTTTTGTTTGTTTTGAGAGGAATCAGTGCTCTCCTTTCTTAGTGTGATATCAATGAAAATGGGTTTCAGGTCTTTGAAGTATGTACAGTGCTTATTCACAATGTGAAACGTTTATCATCTGTACGAGTTTCCGCTGATATGTTGGACTCCAATTTCGAAAGAAAGTCCCATTATTTTGAGTTTGAAATATTGCAATGCAGTCCCTTAGATATTATATTTACTTCTGTTATTGTAAGAATTCTCGAAAGCAGGTTTTTGATATATATTGAGCAATTCTAACTTACTTACGATAGTTGGAAAATGGCTATCCCTTTCTTGTTTTTACATTTCGATCTTTTTCTGTTATTCAATGTTTGACACAAAGGTACTCATCTCATTTAAAGATTCAAGTAAGTGTGAATGAAGTTCATCTTAACATAAATAATTCGTATATAAAGGGTAACCTTAAGAGTACTTTACACATTTAATTATCTATACGTAATTCCACAGCTTCTAATGATATGATTAGAACAATAAATTCTATTTTTTCGCATTAATCACAAGTCTGATGACAACCTGGAGAACCAGTGTCGACTATTTACGTAATAAAGTTTCTTATTTTTTCCCAAAGAAATTATTTGCTTTAAATATTTATAAACATGTAGAATGTCACTACAAGGAATGATAAGGAAGACTTGAATGATCATTTCTGACTTATTTGTCGTAACCCCCGCAAGTCAGCCGTACAGTCTTACATTTTTGTCATTCCACGTTTATCAGTTGACCGTGTTGGTGGGACACTGGGGTCAGCCCCAAAGTAGAAGTTTACTATGCGTCTCGTAACCGATCGATGATTGCGTATCTAACATTCTATATGCATATATATATATATATATATATATTTACGAATATTTTGGAAAACGGGCATCCCAAGAAGTTTAGTTTGAAGTAAAGAAGTTCTTTGGAATATAATGAGTAACTTTATTATGTAATTTTCAACACTGGTTCCCCAGGTCATCGTCGGATATGTGGCAAATGTGCAATGAACAGTTTAAATTTAAAACGTGTCGGAAAATCGATATTGCTGAATTAGTCCTGCCGATAGCTGTCATTGTTGACAAACATCTCAATATGATTGGCTTCCGCATTTTCCACTTATCATTGAGATTGTTGTACACGGCATCCAATTCGATGTGCCGATTAATGCACGAGTCATCGAAATGAATGGTCTCGAAGAATTTCCGGCCTCTCGTCGATGGGCAGAAGCCAACAATGCGCGTTTTGTCCCATGCAAATATTTGCCCTGTTACTAATGTATGTATGGCATTTTGAGACAGATGGTCTCGTCTCTACAGCCAATTGATGTTCGTGTATGCGTGTATAGACTGATTTTACTGTTTGGCCGCAAAACACAACATTACAACTGTTACATGGATTAAAATGTTTAGCCTTTCATACAGGTAAACCGGCAGAGATATTCCTAGTATTTTTTCATAAGCGTGTCACGCAATTTCCTGACGGAGTTCCACCACATCGCCAAAGTTTTTTTCTAAAAATCGGATATTCTTTCAGCACCTAATACGTGAATACCTAAAGAGATTTAGACAAAGCATACAATGTTTAAAGTGGAGGATTGTGTGCGTCGTAAACAAACGACCTTGACAGCTGGCCGCGTAGGAAGATATAATAAACAAAGAACTTAAAGTTGAAGCGAGTGAGGCAGGAAGTGGACTACCGATTTTATTTATGCCAAACTACGTTAGGCGTACATTTTTACCATAATAATCATAGTGGCGTATTGCAAAATTATCCTCTCATATATGTTTTACCCAAAAATTAAAATTAAAGTTGCTTTAAAGAACGAGACATGATCAGTGAAAAATATAGCTCTTTTAGCCTGGCAATTTTGAATCATTCATCATCAGCCACGTTCGAAAATAATAGAATTGTTCAAAGCTTCTTATGTTCACAAATTAAGCTAGAACGTTTAATTTCCCTTTACTAAACATCCACTTACATATGGACAAATCAGCTAACGTAAATTCTTCACACACACTTTGTACAGACTAATAAACTTACATTAGTTGTCTGACTATAAACGTTAATATGAGGAAATCAAAGTATGGCCAATATAGTCACCAAATTAAAACACATGCTCCTTATGAGAAGAGTTAGATACGATCGCTTAGACGAGAGCTTTTTCTGCCTGGCGTTTCGGATTCCAATTTTAACCCATCGTCAGATACAGTATGGATAAGGGGAATTCGTGCGCATGGAGTTGAAGTTTTAATATGATCCTATAAATACTGCAATTCCCCGTAAACGAATTTCCTATATCCGATACTGTCTCTGCGATGGGTTCCATTTGAAATCCGAAACCTTCGGCAACTAAAGCTCTTGTGTCATCGATCGCATCTACGTAATCTCAAGTACTTCCTAGGACTCGCATTTTCGTTTGTGTCGACATGCTCTATATTATAAATCGAAACTTTTTTCAACAAAATTGCATTTAGGTCAATCTTAGTGTCTCTGTGACAATTGAAATAAGTACAGACTTTGAGTAGTATATAAATTAACAACCTTGGCCATGACGTCTCAGAAGGGAGCATCTACCGATTTCTTACTCTTTTGAGAAAAACATTAATTTCCCTATAATAATCTCCAGCGAATATTTGTTCGGAAGGTTTAACGTAGGTCAAGCATAGGACTCGGCATCTTAAAACCTATCACACATCTTGCGAATACGTAAAAATCTGAAGGTAAAAGGTTTTGCAGTCATTTTACTCCTTTGCATGTACTTTTAGACATCAAAAATCATACAGATTAATTTCGTTATGGTTTGAGAAAGATTAAGCAGATGACCAACATTCAGACAGTACCAGCATAAACGAAAACCAGGAGTTAATTAATGTAGTCCGTTTAGAACCCACTTCTGTACAACAAGTCAGACCGAGGAGAGTTATACTAAATAGCCGTTGCGCTGTGTCTAATTGCTAATTTAGTGACTAGTTAACAGGAATTCCGGAACCTGTTGTGAGTAAAGAAGGCTTACGTAAGTGTGGTGACACTGTTCATTTTTTTGCAGCAAGGCTGCTCAATCAAGTCACGGCAGACTCTATTCGCAATGCGCTTTCATAAAAATACCACATGCGGTAATGGGGTGGTGACACTTGCAAGTTTAGGCTCATGACGCGCAATCCAACCGTGAATGATTTATACCGTGCTCTCTGTCATTCGTACTTGACAGGCGGATAAGGTAAAGAAAGATGGAAAAAGGTAGCGCAAGTATACCAGGTCTGAAATCGCATTCACGTGCAAGTCAATTGCCCATGTTCCTGTGCTGCAGAATTTACAGTGGACCCCATCAAATATGCCTGTCGGTGTGAAACTAATTCAGCATTCTGAAGGTGTTTCCTTTTTAGTGACTGAAAATAACGTTTTTTGCAAAAATGAATTTTTTCAGTTGTTACCTTTTGCCCATATGCCTTGCAATGCATTAAGATATGGTCATTTGATTTCGTTTGGTAAGGATCATATTTTTAAAATATAAACTCGACTAAAGACTATGTTATGTTCTTAAAAAATTATTTTTCTACACTTTTGCACTCATTCTAAGCCCTTTCAAAAATAAAATGTTTGCTGCCTTTACATTTCACAAATTATATATAAGGCAACCCATACGTTTCCTCTCATTACTTAAGGATGTTGAATAAGGCTCACAAAATGATATAGTCCATGTGAATGACAATGTATAATTTATAAGGAAAATTAAAAACGGTAATCTACTATGTAGTTTGAATGTCCGTTTTGCGGTTAAAGAAACAGCTCCCTATTCCGAACGTTTTACGATCCGTAGGCTCCTAAATTCATGGTCTTTCAGCGAGGATTAAAGTTGTGATTATAGGAAAATATAGTTTGTTTTACTATGTTAATGTTTTTGTCGTGATCGCTAACACACCCTAAAAATCTGCATTATTGGTAGGGTAATCATTAAAGAACTTAAAATAAAGTTCTTCCGAAAATAAAATATTAAAAATTATTTGATTATATTAGTTAACGTTTTTTCTGAAAAAATACGTACTATGAAAAGGTGATTAGTGGGTTTATTTTTCGGATGATCTATTAAACGTTCCCCAATTTCTCTTTAACTCACAACATTTTCAGTTTAACCATTTCCAGCTCAGCGAAAACACAAAATTTTCAGCACATATAAAACACATTAACCCTATATAAAACCATGAATGCTGTATATCACGAATATGATATTAAATATTTCTTTCCTTGCCCTTATGCTAAATATAAGAACCTTTAAGCAGTTTGGTGGATGGGAAAACACCTTAAGTTCAATCTTCCTTAGTCATTGTATACTGATCTCTTTTAAATGTTCCAGACACATTCTTCGGAACTGATTCACACGCAGGAACTATAGAAAACAATATACTTTTGCAAACACGAATTTATTCGTTTAAGTTATTATTATATGTGACGTGAAGTATTCGTATCGCTACAGTTACTTAAATAGACCCCAAAGCATTCAATTGCCTTAAAGTAATTTGAACACTTCTTATAATAAGATTAAAGTATTTAATTCAATTTAACAAGTACAGTTTTTTTACTTTTTTTCCCGTTGATCCGAAATACTGATATAACATTTGCATTTCGCTCGCATTTAGTAATTCGCTGATAGGTCGAAGGCACAGAATGGCTTGGCCAATCAAAACCAAGTTGAAAAGACTGCATAAGCTGCTCAATTCCACCTTCCACATTTTATTATTTACTTCTTTAAGCAAGTCATTTCCCGATCATTAGAGCAGAATGTAACTGCGCTAAATTAGCAAAATGATAGAATCGGAAAACGCTCCCTACGCCTTTGAAGTGCTCCTCAGCATATACACAAGTCTGATCTTAATTATCGGTATACCAGGCAATGCCCTCAGCGGTTTCATACTCAGTACGGACAAAGCTCTGCGGAAAACCACACGGTTTCTTATGGGCACTCTTGCCCTTGCCGACACAATTGTCCTGCTCATAGCTGTCTCCCGGTACTGGGTAAATGTCATTTTTGACAAGGATCCGCGGAACGCTGGCGAGTTGATTTGCAAGACGCACGTCTTCGCCGTGGCCTTCTCCACCGACTTTGCCGTGGGTGCCTTATGCGCCGTCTCTGTTGAGCGCTATTTGGTTGTAGCCTTCCCTCAGAAGGCAAACTCAATCGTCCGGTTACCCTTTGTCATTCTGGGAATGCTGTTGTTTGCCCTGTCTGTGGCCATTAAAAACGGCATCCACTTTGTTATTATGGGTGAATGGTCTTGGACTAACAGTACTCTGCTCAATTCAACCTCCGCAGAAGCGTTTAAGGCAAAAATGGTGTTTTCCTGCAAAACACACGAAGATTACGCAGACTGGACACGTGTTTTCATGAAAGTTGACTTCATCAGCTTTGCAATTCTGCCCTACATTATTCTTTTTTCCTGCAACTTGTACATTTACTGTGTTCTGCGTCGTCAAAGACGGCTGTTAAATGCCAGTCCGAATGCCGTTGCGCTTACGGTGCCTCATATAGTTGTGACGAATCCAGTTGAGTTTCCGGGAGACGACTGTGATCCAAATAACGATGTTAAGTTCAGTATGGTCAGGACTGATCAGACCTCATGCATAAGACCAGGTTCAGCAACCTTAAGTGAAAAAAAGTGTAGATGGTTCTTTGGATTGACAGCATCCCGGAGAATGTCCAAATTTGACAGAAAAAAAAGAAAACCCGAGGATGTGATGAAAGTCCTGACTGCTCTCACTGTGGTACATGTGTTATGCACCCTTCCCGGGACAATATTCACACTTCTGTCTTCCTACTTTCACGTTCTTCCAAGCATGGATGAAAAGAAAAAACGACTTATCAAGTTCTTTCTCGTCATGATCATATTCACAAACAATGCCATCAACTTTTTTGCCTATTTGGCTTCCAGCGAACGTTTCCGTCAAGCGAGTTTCTGAAATTGTCTGCAAACACATTAAGCGTGGATTTACCTGCGGTAGCAAAATCGAGGACACTGGTGTAAGTATGCGATGACAAATCTGAATGGAAATCAATTTTGTGTAAATAATCTTCTCCTTCTGACCTTCCTGTGATCTGAAGCAGGTCAGTTATTTTGAAATATATGTAAAATTTAAAATAAATGTTAAACATCAATGTATATTGCATAGTTGTGTATTTTTAACTTCAACCCAAATACAATATGTATTACGATAAACGTCATCCATGTTTTGAAAGGGCGAAGATAAGAAAATGCTTGCAATTGCATTTTTGATAACCTGAGATTTTATCATTTTACTCTTTAATCTATCATTGCACACAGCAGTAGGTTAATGGTTACTGGTGCATAGAATGTGCGGTTATAATAAAATGCAGCCAACCTCCCTGATTTGATCATAGATGCTTGCGTGAGTTGCAAGGTTAAATTTAGTGGCCACGTTTCGGATGTTAATGGATAAAAAACGTACAGTTTTTGGAAGTGCACATGCAAGTAAATGGTGTACAGGGCCATTAGCGCTACCATTTAAAGCTCACATTTTTGACTTTCACGTTAATATGACGTAGCGATTTTCCACGTACACCCTGATTTGCAAACATTCTGCCCATTGCCCATGCGTGTTCTGTCGTTGGCGTACACGCAGCCATAAGTAAAATCACTTGTAAGATCTTTTGGCTATTAAATTTCTGTTTTTACCAAACTTTGGGACGATACATGATACACTCGACCTTCTCCTACCTCCAAACTGAACTGAGCGCCTTCCCTAGTTTGTTACATTAGAAACTAAATGGAAAATCATCCAAAATATGCGTGGATGGTGTTCGACGAAGAATTCATTATCAAAACGCATCCCGCATATCAAACCCTTTGACGAAATCAACTAGACGGAGCGCACGTCACATGTGCAATCAAAATCTGCAAGGAACCAACGAAAACCACGATATTCACCTCTTGACTCTGGTGACGAACTAAGCAATACAAACAACTTTCGTCAAAACAAATCTTTTTTAGCATTTTAGTGACTAAGCAACAAAATGTGGGAATATGTTTGTCACTGGAAAAAGGTTTTTTCTATAATGCACGTTTTCTTCCTTTGCAAACGCCAAAAAATGCTTTGATCATATAACGTATAATGAGAGAAAGAAAACTGCAAGCTACAGTCAACTGTAGCTTTAGGAGATTTACCAAGCTGTCATTTTATTTCGGGTATCAATTTGTAACACCACTAAATAAGAAAAAATACCAAGGCATTCACGTTTTTTCATTGATTAATAGAACTTGATAAGAAGTACTTAATTCATAAAACAAATTTAAGAAAATTTTAAATCAAACGTGATTTATTTCAGCTCATTTTTCACTGTTGCCTTTAACGTTTAGCCAATAGGACAACCTTCACTAAATGTTACATGAGTGGACTAGGGATCGTTTTAATAAAGTCACCACATGTTCCAACCTAGTTTTCCCTAAAGCGAATGCACTTCTAGATTACGGGCATAGGCATCAAAGAAGTAATTTGACCGTTATGGAAAAAAATTGTGTTAAAACGACCATCACTATGTATTTTTTAAGTTTTTTTCTCAGTTATTCTTGTTGAGATTTGAAATAATGATGTGCCTTTAATTTCTAATTGCTACTTAACAAAAGGCAAGCACTATAACACCACAGAAATTGGGATGTTTGGGAAAAATAAGGATTTGTGTATAATTAAAGCCTTCATTGCTAACAGGAAGCCCCGCCCAAAAACAAACTTAAAAGTCCGCTGTTATCTTTGTTTATAAACAGGGTTTCCTTGACCACATGGACGCCAGAATAACATACTAGAGATACTAATTTATACTTTTATTGATCAGTGGTTCATATAACTTGTCAGTGGAACTTATGCAACTGTATTCGAAATGTGTGGATAAAATTATGTATCCGCATGTCCCGCAGTGTTGCTAAGTACTCTTATGTCTACCTGCCAACTCATAAGTTTGTAGTGTTAATCATTTACAAGATAATTGAAGCCTCTACAGAATGGACCGAAATCAACCAGTTTTCAAGCGCGGTTTTAGCTTATAGAGGTTTGAGTTGTTAATGCAGACACGCTTTATTATTAGCGGATGAATGACGGTTGTCATCAGGTTTTCCTTATACACCATACGATAGTGTGTCCATAAACCAAGCAACCTTTCTGAGAGATAAGATAAGAAGTTTAATTGAAAGAACAAGTTCGACTGTGTAACTGTGCCAGCTTTCTCTCTCGTGAATTACAATACCATCCACAAAAAACGAAAAATGCCCAGTGGTAAGCATTGGGGCACGCGCTATGACTTTTTGTTTGGCCCTGCCTTATCCACTGACAGTTTTAAAATCGCAGGGAATTACGCCCGCCATGTTCACTATGAACTGGACGCGGGTGGTAACCTGCACGGTAGTTTATCATTAGAGAGATTAGCGCAGCATCGGCCACAATCTCCTCACTTACAGACGACTTGATTCGGTGGTATGAAAAGCCAAGCAGACTAGAGGGAAACTGGGCGCACAGATGGACAAACATTTGCAGCCGACCTTTGCATGCCCCACACATGATCAGGATTTATGTAAGAATGCCCGAGGGGCGAAAGATAATAAAACCAAGAGCCCATTGCAGCATGACGCTTAGTCATTTTTTCTGTCAAAAATACTCCTCAACTGTTTGACATATTTTCTCAATTAGTAAATATCCATAACAGGATTCTTAGATACTTTATTCAGTAGAGTACAAAAGTTGCTGTTACATAATGATGTATCTCCTGTTGTCAATATCCATTTCGACTCCCTTTCTCACGCATCAACCATCTGCCTGACATTCTCAGTCAGCTGCTTGTTGGACAAGAAGCAATGTTTGTTAAATTAAACTTTTCTTAAAAAGAGTGGAGAAACGTTGTTATAAAAGTATCGGAATGCAGCCAATCAGTTAGTATTTGTGATAAATAAATAAATATGTACGATGTTACTTGCTCAAAATAAATATGTAATAACATTCGCACTTTTAAATCAATTTTTATGACATGTTCTATTTGATCAAACGTTTAAACTGCCACTTTTAAATGTAGACTTCAAACCGCATTAAAAATAGGGCAAAAAAACATTTGTTCCTACAAGCTTTCAAAGTAATGTGCCATCCCTCAAACGTTGCCGCTATCTCAATATTTTGTAGTTCAAGTTTGCAAAGTTAATGCAGTAAATTAAAAATAAAAACATTAAAATATGCAGGACGACTATTTACTGGACATCTTAAAGCTCAATTTGTCGTTAAATACAGTTTATTCCTAACATAATGAAATATCAAACAAAATTTTATATAATGTTCTTAAGTACGGTTGTCGTTTTGATTAGTATGCAGCATAAACCCAAAATATTTCAGTTCCAGTAGAACGTAGCCTGTAAAAATGACTTCTTAATTAGCATTTAATTTTCATTTTTTATTTAATGCTGTTATAAATTGAACTAAATTTCATAAAACTTGCCTCAAATATTCCTTATCGTACTTCTTCGGTAGAAACTTACACCTTATTTAAATATTGTGCCCAAAGGTTCATCTTTCAGTTTTGAAATAGGTTTCTTAATTACTGAATAATTCTGAACGCTACTGGCCATTTCACTTGAATTCAAATTATTCAAACGACATACCGTATACGTTCTATAAAATAAAAATCATTTTGTCAAGGTAATGAAGTAGCTGTTACGCCGTTTTCATAAAATTTCTTAATTGATTTGAGCGGTATTATATGCAACATAGGCAAAATAAATAAATTGTTGGAATCAATTAATGATGAATACACATTCGGCAGTCTTTGCAATTTGCATTATGTACGCTTTTAAAAACCGAAAGCTACCACTTTGTAGGGTATAATATTTAAAGAAGACGTAATTTAAGACCAAATGAGTAGGAGAAAGAATAGTTCTGTGCATGGTTTCTATAAAAAACATTTGAATTCATTAGGGCAGTGAAAGTCCATGAGGTGAATATATACTACCAATGTAGCCATTTTGTGCAGAGTATACCTATCGCATGTAGTCAGGAGAAGCTAATTTGAAAGATGGCATCCGTTTGTTAGAGAAAAGCCTTGTGAGTAGCCTCCAAGGTTGAATCAAAATTTTTTTCTCCATTTCTCTCAAAAGTCCATGATATAGGGAATCTAATGTATACAATGTGAAACCCCTAGGGCGTCTTCACTTATCTGCATGCATCATGAAATTGCTTTTTATGAATAAACGAGGATAGGTTTTTATATGTAAAATGTTACTATTTCTGGAGATTTTCTTCAAAAAGTCCACCAAAAGGTGCGTGCAGCAACACAACAGAGTTAAGGACGCGGTTTTAGTCACACCTCACGCTAATCTGAACGCCCTGTAGACTCAATGATGAGCTCTGGATTTGCGTGCAGATAGCGTGCTGATTGCTAGTATAGTTGACTTGGCTAGCAAACTGCAGTTAACAAATGGAAAGACTGGCCTTGTTCCTCCAAGCATAAAACACTTGTATCATACGAGCTGCTTGTAAGGCTTTACAGAATCACTGCGAGGCCTCTTATGACTGGTTAGCCAGTTTGTCTTTGAGAAAGCAATTTATACCCTTCAAGAACATGATTTCTTTATAATTTTAATAGATTAATGTTTCAGACCAACTTACCTACATTTTTTGTAGGAAAGTATTTATTAAAGGTTTCTATTATTTTTCAAGGACTATTTCCATACTTTTTATTCTAATGCAAACTAATTCATCACTTGAAACACAACAAGCTTACTTATTGAATATCATCAAAATACTCAAACCTAGGCGCAATGATACTGAGCTGCGTTACCTTAAGTACATCTCTCATCCTCCAACTACAAAGGCATCATGATCGAAGCCTTTGTATGATTTATTGTCGATATCACAGTTCTGAACCTCAATTTTCAATTAATTAACCTTTTTTTCTCAACAGTTATCTAACATAAGCGGTTGAGTACAAGTGCTGAAAGTGTTAATTAAAGTGGTTTTTGTAAGTATGCTTTACGACATTAGTCGTATTTACTGTTTTCATTCGAAAGCTTATTTCGTCTTCTAAACTAAACATGAAAATTATCTAAAAAAATTAAAATAATAACAGAACACCAGCCATGAACGCTGGAATATATGCACCCTTAAAAAACAACCTGCAGCTTAGAATGCATCACGGAATGTGCACAAGTGACTGCTGAAAAAGGAAAGGTTTCTCAAAAATTTATTCACATGTTTAAACGTGGTTAACATCTCCAACTATCAACCACTGACGCAGTTTGCACAGTTTCAAAGAACTAAGAAAAGACTTAATTAGCTGTTATTTGTGTCCTTTATTTTTTTGCTTCAAACATTAGGATCGTAAACATAGGTGCAAAGTAATGCAAATGGAAGCTCGATAATAAAAATATCCCAGCATAAAAAAAAAACATAAAATATACAGTTTTTCATCATAGGAACATTTCACTTCCGCCCATACTTACGTATGACATAATTACAGGTAATAAATATGAATGGCGTCTCGAACCTTGAAATTTTCAAACTGGCTAGTCATTGTTAACCTTTCCAATCTATTTCACTGATTGAATTAACCAGCCCTTAAATTGGTTGATCGGCTCGTAAAGGTAGATTTTAAGATAAAGATATCTAAAGTCAAAACGACCGAAGGAAATAAAACCATGTCGTATTCAGGCAGAGCAATTTTTTCCTCTGAGGTTCCAGTCTATGATTCCACTTGAAGAGTTGCAGTTTACTTTGCGAAATGTCATGAATCTGATGGCCAGAGGCGCATCGCGTTAGTTTTTCATCTGAACGTTGATGAGTTTGAAGATAGCTTATTTAAACATACGGCGATTTTTGAGAGGAAATCTTTTAATCCTAATTTGACAAACATAAATTTCAAATCAAACTTTTCACCGGCTGGTGGAAATATTGTGCTAGAAGTACAACCATATAACATTTACATTTGCAGCTCTCAAGCCAACCAATTGATTTTTAGCCGCTTTTCTGAATAACCCGAGTAGACAAAAAACGTATTATCCCCAAGATGTTTAAAACTACTTCTGTAAGTATTTCAAACGCACCTATAACCCGAATAACGTAATATTTATTTCTTATAAAATAATTTACAATTATTTTTTTGAAGCAGTTTAGTACTTTTATTCCTTTATTCCGAATATACGTTAATTGTTTTTTTACTAAAGCAGATTAAAAGCATTTTTTAAATATCTATTTTACGAACAAATGTCTCTTATAAGAAACCTTCAGTTTTTAACGCAGATTTGATATTTATTCTTCATCTAGAAACGCTACTTTATTATGCCGACAAAAGACACATTGTCATTAGAAAACGATATGCATATTAATATTGGGACTAACCCTTTCCTTAGGTTTCTTTCGAGAAATTCTTGAAAATAAAATCCCAAAGAATGCGAAAATACACCGAAATTATTTTAAACGTACAGACAAATAACGTAGTGGAAAGTGGTTTCGAACATAATAAGATATTTGTTCACTTTAGCAATCCATTCTCTACCAACAGAGCACAGGTAGGTTGCCCACTCAGGAAAGGCCACTAAAATTTAAAATTTACCTACTTCGCTGAAATCCATTAATAAAAGCCTTAAGAATAAATACAATCCAACTGATTTGGTATTGCCATCCACATTAGCTGAATAAAGCCAAATACAAATTCATATGTATGAAATGTGTAGGTACCCAGGTAATAGCGAAAAAACAGCCGAAAAAACTTCGCTACTTTGAATGTTTAGGAGATTCATTCCAAATAATTTTCTCAACAAGTTATAACCTGAGCCGATGTAACTTAAATAAAATAACTAAACGCTTTCAAGGCGTTACTTCTAAAACTTTAGCTTTGCGGACTAAAGCTAAACTCGCATACAGCAGCTAATAAACTGATGAAACTGTACCTTAATTAACGAATAGTCCCTAGCCAATAGGAAAACACGGTGAACGCATCCACAAACTACCAAAGTAATGACAAAAGATATGCAGTTAAATGAAAACGTTAACTCAATATTTAAACATATTTTTAATTAAACGGAAAGTATATTCTTATAAAAAAGTGCTGAAAAAACAAATATAATTTGTATTACGTGAAATAACGCGGAATATATAAGAACACATTGGTTTTCCATGAAACGAAGTAGCACAGGAAAACAAACCAAATATAAAAAAGCTTAAAAACGTATTTTCAGGTTACATTCTTATTCCTGCTACAAAGGAAATTACAAAATCCAGTGCAAAGTTGCCAGTCACGTGTTTAATGATCCCTCTGTGTGACATCCATACAATGTTCTCGGGTTTGCATTTCATCGGGTGCGATTACTTATCTGAAGAAAATATGTGCCTGATTGTGTTGATTAGGAAGCTAGGGGAATAAACTTTCCTATATGGTGCCCTTTTGTAGACACGCCACTTGAAAATTAAATTTGAATAGAATTGGTTACTGCAATTATATGGAAACTAATTTTTCGTATATAAGTACAACATATCCTCCTCTGAATATAAAGTACAGTTTTTTAACGTTGGAGTCCGCTTCGTTTTAGTACCTTTTCATTTATCCGGAAATATATTACGAATTTTGATTCTTTCGATTGCTTGCATATGAAGACGGCTTTTATGCGAGATATTTCTCAAAAAACCTCCAAATCAAATATATTGTAAAAATATTTACAAAATTATTGTGTCCCCAAGCGTTTTTTTGTCATTGTCCATTTGTGTAACGTTCTACGATTCACCTGAACTAATACTTGCACGTCCACAACCTAGCAAACGAACAATGCGTTTTTCTTTAATAAACATACTGTTGATGCGGTACTGTATTACGGTATACTGCTGAAGGAAGTCTACTTACTGCATTCATTTAAGAAAAAAGGACACCTTTATCCAGTTCATTTACTGAACCGATAGTGTCAAGCGAGGTTGAAGTTTAGAATAAAAAATATTATGTATTAATTTGTTACAATCCTGCAAAAATTCCGAATGAATGAGCTTTTAAGTTAAACGAATTTATCTGGTCAGTTTAAATATAACATTTGCCTTTAAATTGAGGTTGTATAATTTTAGCAATTAACATAAACGAAGCTTCACAGGAATGTAGTCTGCAAAGACAAGGGCAACTAGAATAACCATTTCACGTGTAGGAGCCACCGTCAACCAGTCAAACTTAACCCCAGGCGATGCACAACCTGCGGTTTGAACCCACGGTTCATTGATCAGAAGTCCAAAGTTTAACCACATGAGCACTGTGCCTATTGTCTTACCGGTTAAGACTAGATGATTGACTGCATGCATTGATGAAAACTCTTAGATCATTAATGGAATAAGCAAGAAATGGTCACTCCAGTCCCCCTTGTCTTTGCTAAAAATATGCATCTGCCTCTTCTTCTTCCTCCCGTGTTGCAGCTGTTGGCAAGGCTCCAGAGTGAGCCTAAAGGCAGAGCGGGATGAGTGAGTTTCTTAAGCAATAAGTGACCGTTCATTAACCAATGGAGATCCACATGGCAATATTTGATTTTAGCTTGCGACTGGAAGCAAAATATAACTATTTTCAAAGGAGTTAGGGGTATTGGATGAAAAAGTATATAGCTAAGGTTAAAAGCTCCAATTAAAAGTTAAGAATTCAGATAATAATGGAATCATCTGCCCATTACACCATTATTTTCCTAATTTATTTCTTGGCTTTAAATTGTTCGCTCAAAAGTATCCAGTTCTCAATTAATATCTACATTTTTCGAAATTGTTTTCAGCCTGCAGCTTGTGTAGTCTAAGAAGAGCAAACATATATTGAAACATAAGAAATACATTTGCACAATACTTTTGTTGGCAAACACTGATTTTACTTCTTGCGCGTGCAAAATCGTGCTAAATTTAACAAATTTCTAAAGAACGAAGGAACATTAAAAAACGGTTTGATTTGTGAGATTTCCAGAAAATGCCAACATGTTTTTTATTTTGCTTTTATGCGTTCAGTGTCTCTGAAAGTGCTTATCATCGCCTAGTTTTAAGAGGGAAAAAAAATTAGGGTTTTACATTTGCGCTGAGGCTACCGAATGAACGCTAAATACAGTTTGAATGCCACAACCGTCTAGCCGTTAATTTATACCAGTAAGTCGGTATTATAATGCAACCCGAACAATCTGCAATCGTCCAAAACTGTGTGCTTGGACGCGAACTTCACCATTGCACTCATTTGATTGTCATAAGCGCTAAAATATATATGTGTTGTCACTTTAACTAATACATTGAGCAAGAATGAAATGCACCGATCAGAATAGACACGCATGTGTCAGACATATTTTACTATTGAGAGATAAAAATCTGATAAAAATTGAATATTTAAAAATATATCGATCCAAAGGTCGACCGTTTTTGCTTAAGGAAACTAATATTTATGCTGTTATTATCAACACCTGGCTTCCGATACAAGTTAAAAATATTTCATATGTCCATATTTATATATATATATATATATATTTATACATACTGGAAACAATTAAAAATGAGAGAGCGCCGTGCAAAACAGAGCAGCTTGCAAACATGCAATCATAGATTTTGTATATTCCATAGGAGCATGAGTCGCTTAATAAATTATAATCATTTACCTAGCGAAGGTATTAAAATTCGAAAAAAACTGAGGAGGAAAACGTGATGAGTGTTTCAAATGAAACTAAAAGTGTTTGGCCTATTCCAAGAAATGTCAACTAAAATCATGAAATATGTTTTGATTCAAAAATGGATAATTAAACGTTTAACAGTGTAAATACTCGCTTATCTATTCTTTGATATACCCTTTGATCGTATATATTATGACTCTGTGTAAGTTTCTTTAGGAATATATGTATAAATCTGAGCGGGAATCTACTATCTGTTGGATTGGGAAATTCTGCATTGAGTGTCTACCTGAGATTGCATTTACCCCAATTCACCATGTTTATAACAAAAACCACAATAATCTTAATTTTTGACTTTTACCAAATAAGCATGGTTTTACGCATTAAATTTGCTTCTAAGTCCACGATAATTAGGCAGTGTGATGTTTACAAGAACGTTATGCTTTATAAAACCAGTCATGTTTTTGATCCTGACAACGAATGCTATTTTATTAAATGGCAAGTCAACTGCAGGCAAAATGGACAATCTGCAGTGTGTTCTCTTGAACCCATTTCAGATTCCACTCAAAAAATGATTATGTTTTTTAATATCACACTATAGTTTACAGTTCGTAATTTAGAAAATATTTGTTTTAACCATTCAACTTAGGTACAGTTAGAGAATATTCTACTAAAACCACATTTCTTTTTAATTATTTGCAAGAAAATGTTTTATTTAGTCTAAAGAATTGAGGTTAACCCTTTGTTGCTTTCATATTTTGGCTAGTTCCGTTTTAATTAATAAAAATAGTATTTCAAAACAATTTCATTTAAAGTTTTATTTTTTTATATTTTACGTTAAACCGCATTTCTTGCATTACGAAAAAGGAATTTAAATGAATGTAGGCTACGGGAAATTTACTTGGAGTTAGAATGGCTCTTTCAGGTCAATTGTAGCACATCTGGTAGTCAAACACTGCCCAAGACTGAGACTCAAACAGCGTTCTAAATATCTACACAATGGCTCATCCTCCTATAGGTTTTCATCGAGTATATTCTTTTCAAAGAAAAATTTTCGAGCTTATTGCCACTGTGCGGCTTTGGGCTTATTGCCGATCGTTATAGGCATTCGCAAAGTAGCAGGTAATATCTGCAAACATAGTTCACCGACACAGTCAATGGAGATTGCGATGAGCATTTCCGACTTATAAACCGCAATCCTGAGCGTTGAATCCCTGTTTTGTAACCAAGACGTTCACCAATCTTAGAATTAAGTCACAGGCTTATTGCCCAATCAGTTACCATTGGTCGACCATGGTAGGGGACGTTCACAGAGGACTTTACGTGAGCTATTTGCATTTGTTTTGATTTCTGTTGGTTGAAGGTACGGTTGGCATTCTTCACCACATTTAATATATAATAATATCATATATTAAAAAGTCAACATAATTAAAACAATGCAGTTGTAGAAATTTGCTTTGAACCCTATTCGGGCTAATTATTTCTCAAATGTTTGTTTGGAACCGCAAGTGGTCTTCCGCTTACTTACTGGAGAGGGAAGGTTAAGTTGATCACCGATGTCTGCGTGAAGATAACAAAACAGTTTTGCTCGTTTTTATTGCGAGTGCTGGTCAAGCAGACCATTACCGCTTGGATAGTTATTTTGACTAGGCAACAACACGAGTTATTATCAAGAAAACATTCCGCTTTCTTATTGAATGTGGACCGGAGAAAATTAATTGAAGGAGCTTGTGGCTGCTTAACAAGCTTGCTTGATTAACCAGTGCTTGAGTCTGGGTTGCAATTGGCTAAAGACGACAGAATATTTTAAAAACACTTATGTATCATTCTGTATGCGTCCTTTGTCATTCAATTCTCTCCAATATTACAGCTTAGTCAGCTTCAGTTTGGTATTTTGACATGTGCGCGTGGACTGCTAACCACACTATGCTCTTTTGCTTTTGGAAAAGCAGCAGAGATGTTCTCACCCGTTCGTTATTGAGTAAATAATCTACTTGCGCCAAAGAAAACGGACAGGTTGCAAGACACTGATGAACTTTGGTAAGAATTGCATTTATTTTACCTGCAACACCTTGTTTGCGCAAAATCTGCGTCTTTTAGAATCGCGTGTTTATGTTCGGGGTCCGAGCTAGTGGTTAACAATATTTTTGTATTCCTCTCCTCACATGATTTTAGGTTTTGTTCCTTATTGTCGTTAGTGTCTGTTGGGGCTATAAAATAAGCACGGAGACAATCATGCAACAGCGTCACTTTCGATTCAGCTGCGTGATATTTTGCAAAAACATGTTCGTTCTTTGTCTTTATAGCACTTAAAAGAACTGCAGTATTTTAAACGAAAGGAGTATGTATATGATCAACGATGATGCGCCTGTAAGCGTTAAGAAATACAGTTTGGCGAACGTTCGCTTTCGATTATTAATTATCAGGCCTTTACAAAACTATAAGGAAGGGTAGAGTGAAAAACGTTTAAACATCCAATAAACAGTAAGAAGGGTTGAGGAACGTCCAACAAAATTGGAAATGCCAATGGCTGAGATAAAGGACCAATTTCCCTCTTTGTCTTTTCAATGAGATCTGACGAGTAAACTTCTACATCGCTGCTTAAACGCTGCTATTTCTCGTACTTGCCCGGCCACCAAGATAAGACTAGCATTCTCGTCGGTCCGCTTTTCACCACAAAGACAAGGAAAGACTACCTTTTCAGACCTTTAAAATATGCATCTAAGCCTTCAGTTGCTCCTGTGGGGCAGGTCATAATGGTCGGACTAACAGGCACCTATCCAAGCGTATTCTCGAGCCTCATCCTGCTTGACTAAATCAAGGCCTGGTAAACTCCAAATTTTGCGTAATTGTGGCTCACCTGGTTGAGAGCGGTCACCGGGTAGACGTCACAGAAGCATTCCGTATGCTCTATAAAGTGCCGACCAAACACATAATGTTCCTGCGTCAGCGGATACGTGCGACGGCTGAGGCAGGGGTCATACAGTTGACCACCTCAAATCTGTGCTCAAAAAATGCGTTTATCATGGCCTCATAGCTCCCATGGGTGAAAACCAACCCAGCATGCGGCCTGCACATGCCACGTCACACTAGCGCGATAAAGCAGAAACCTAAATAATTTTATGACACCTACTTCCTCCTCCACCTTCCTCTGCCACATGATAGGGCTGGACGCTAACCTCTGACCTCAAACCACTACCCCATATTTTCTTTTTGTTGGATTTGTAAACTTTTTTCACTCCGCCATCCCTTATAATAATGTACAGGCCTCATGATGAATAATCGAAAGAGTACATTAGCCAAACATGACTTCCTAAATATTTTAAAAAGAAAAACTTATAGAATAACCAATTCGGGTAGGAACCAGGTGATTCCAATTCCCAATGTCACTACGATTCATTGGAATCACTTCTGTATCTCTGCCAATCTCCATTTTTCTACTTTATTTTAATAAGGTTTACTTGCGCTTTAAAAATTACAAATACTTATGACTTGAAATCATTTATTCACCTAAGAATTTGATCGAAGATTCCCATAATAATCGGTATAAAAAAATTATCCTAGGATTCCGAGTTATTTAGCCAAGGCTTTACTTAATCTGTCTTACAATACGACTTTCTATTTCCTGCTGGATGACAATATTACCAAAAACAGTATGTTAAATGAACAAAAAACCTTGTGCTAGCCGGCTGTCACAAAAAATTCATTCTTAATCAAATGCACAGTTAATGAAAGATTAGCTAAGTCGTCAAATTATCTACTTACAAAACGTATGTCTCTTAATAATTAACTGGAGCGGAACATACGGAACGTCTTGCAAAGGTTTAAAAGTAGTGTTTACTATTGAGACAATGCAACAATATGAATGCGATGTATATTATAGTATTATATTATATTATCGTCTATTGTAGTATATATATATATATATATATATATATATATATATATAATGTTATTTGTTATATTATATTATACTTGCGACTTTATTTGTTAACTAAATAATACGAACCAACGAAGTTTTCAAAGGCCATCATATTTGTAGGACCATATGTCTTCTTAATTGTTTCCTCAGTTTTACCGATATATCCTCAACAACCTTATCATAAGGTTGCTTCTGCACTCAAATCCGTATTGTTATGGATTCATTCTTATTAAATAGACCTACTCATTACTCATGGAGTGAAAATAAATAAGACACTAATCGGACAATGTGACTATAATGAAAATGCATGCTTAAATATAGAAGTAAACGTTTCAAAATATCCTCATCTAGTTACCAGCAATATTAACTGAGAAGAAACAGAAGTTGTCACTGGTTTAATAACTTAAGTGGACTGCGTTTTGATAGAGCCTCGAACTTATCACTAGAGATAGTGGTATTATTGGAAAAACCAAAAAATGTCTGGCTTCCCTTTTGAGAAATGTTTTTTAAAGGTCTTGCCTTCAAAACAGCGATATTTTCGGTTGTAAAAGAAGCAAACGTCAAATTTTTCAAAAACCAAGTATCCTGCATAGTGAAATGAAACTGGAGTGATTTGTGTTTGTAAATCTTTCATAATTGTATCTGGCATCGGACCCTCTCACTACCTAATCGCAATCAGAAATGCGGTTAAATTCCAATTGTTAGCTAATCAAAGCAGAACATTATATGTATGAAGTTCAACCTTCTCTATTTAAAATGTTTCTGTAAATAACAGCAGTTGCCCATACAATCTTATTGAGTTGTGCCTTACCAGTTGTTTTCCCTATATCTTAAATGTGTTAGTTGATTTTAAGTAAATAAATGCGTAAAAAAGGCTGTGCTTGCAATTTCGGCAATCTCATGATGGTTATCAGGATTTGAACCTACAGTTCTTACGATGTTTTATAAATGATACACATGTTAAAAATATGGATCGGTGTAGGCTATTTTTCTTTATGCTTTATTATTCCCTTCAAAATTCACCCGAGAGCAAACCGTCGGCAGGGTGAGTGTCTCTCATGCCAGGAGAGGATTAAACGGTTTGTGGTGAAAACTTTTATAAGCTTTATATGCGTGCAGGTAGGGTTTTGATGATTACGTTTTCAGCCGTACAAACAAATATTTTATGTACTTACAGTCTTCAAAGTGTGCACCAAAGCAATCGGCATTACATGTTTAGAAGGGTTTAGATAAGTACGTAAAATTTATTTGCAATAATAAATAAAAAATCGCTTAAAACACTATCTCATGGTCATATATTCGGAATGATACGTTGATAAAGCCAACATTTTGAGAAATAAAACCAAATGGGGAATCCCTGGAAATAAACCAATGAGCTTTGCCCGCCGTCGCAAACAGTAACGTATGTAAGTCATCAGTACCAGTAGAAGAGACACGTACTTCGGGGATTACTGATAAAAGTAACCATAGAGAAGTTTACAGAGCTCCGAGAGAACAAAATCACCCAGTTATAAACCTGAATAAAGAAATAAGCATCGGTAAAATGGACATGTCAGAAAACCTAACGAAGATGCGGTCCATGAAGTCAGAAAAACATAAATTTATGAAGGTAGACAAGAAAAAGGAGTGCATGTACAAAGTGGAGGCACAACTAACCGGCTTCTTAAGAGGCTCTTTTGCAGTGATTTCATAAGCGAACGTGACCTAGAACGCTTCAGACCATTAGTGCATGCATCCCTTGACTGCATGGTTAACCGGAGGTCTTCAAAGACATCCTGCCAGTTTGCCCTATTTTAGACATGCCGAACCATCCATTTAATACAACAGGGAGATGGCTATCAATAACCAAGGCAGGTACAACACCAGCTAGCACCACGTAGCTATCAAGATACCTTTTAATGAGTTGTTTAATTTATAATTATTAACTTAAATGAACTAAACGTGTTCTCTATTGCAGTCTCACTTCATATTACAGACTTCATCGAGACTACCGGTAACATCTAAAAATGTCCATTGATGAAACAAGAACAGTTATGAACACAACGACTGAATTAAAAGAATAAGTACTAAGGTGTATATCAAATTGTAATTATTTTGACAGCTAACTTTACAGAGCAAAATAGAGCACTTTGCTAAGCCTTCAACTAAGCGATCGGGTCAATAAGCTAAAAAATAGCGGTCGCTAAAACAATAATATTTTTGCAATCGTAACAAAAGAAACCGACGTGTTGACCAAGCCGTTTCAAGATCATTCCCATCAGCGAAAGTACGGATAAGTTTTACAAGCAGCCATATTCTAAACGAAGAATTTAAAAACAGGTTTCCACCTTAAACCACCTGTACGTGCACTTCATAACTTAATTATTCATCAGCAGCAGGTAAGGTATTGATTGCAGGAGTTTGGCGCCTTTCCAAAAGAATAAAAGGACAACTCTTGGCTTGGCTGAGAAAAGGTAAGCAGCATAAGCTGAAAGACCTTGTTGATTTTGAGCATTCTTTTGGCGCGATTGAAGCCCTCCATGTGATGTATAAGGTCTCATCAAACTATCCTATGTCATTGGCTTTGCGTCCGCTAGCGAAAGCCGCTGTTATCAGGTGGAGAAAGCGAGTCGTCTGCGCGCAAAAGTGCCTCGTGCATGTTCCAGGGTCAGCATTGGAACTTAGGTGCGTGCACTCCTCCAAGATCTCTCTTCATTTTGGAACAGCTTATCTTATCTTCAATGCCTTCAAAACCCATTATTTCCTCTATGCACAAACCCTTTTGTATGGAAAGAACATGACACACCACATAATTTATCTTGTTCCCCGTCCACTTTTAAATATGCTTACCCAACATGACTTTGCCCACAGCAAGCTGATACTACTAAGTTGGTCTTACGAATGTGTCGACTTAAAGGACAATACGCAGCGCCACTATCATTTTCGGTCATTGATAAAGATGGCACAGCTGGGAGCTATGATGAATTAGTAAATCGAGTTTACTGCGTGAAAAGACGAAAACAGTACTACTGTTGATTCATTTACAGAATTTCTTAATACATCCCTACCTAACTCGAACTTTTTAAGGCACATGTTTTAAACCAATGACTTTATCTTGCGCGAATGATTAACATATGGCGTTAAAAAGAACTTTTATGAACATATTATTTTCAGTGGCATAAACATTGCTATGGAGCAACGAGATAATACATTAACCTGCTTTTTCCCTGCGAGAGTATTTTGTCCGCATGAATTGTCTACAAAAGGAAATTGTGGTAACATGTCGACACAACTTTTGGCGGGCAGTTTAAATTGAGCCACCGTCTATTCTGCACTCCGTTCCCATGTAAATCTTCTTTTTTCTGCACGTCGGTTGGCATATTCCACCCAGTATGTACTGAATTGTAACCCTATTTGTGTATTTGAAATGCAAAAATGAGGTCATAAGCGCACAACGCTGGCACCTTTTTGAAGGAAGTCCAATTTGATAGATAGTTTGAAAGGAATTTCAGGATGATTCTTCAAAATAACAGTATATGCATTCTTCGAACATTCGTTTTTGATCTTCCGGTGTTGTGTGTTTTGTGTGCCCAACCTTATTCGCGGTGAATGAAGGATATTTTTCTGCTAAAAGTTTGGGAATTTTACTTTCAAAATAAAGCGTAGTTCTCTCTCTCACATCCGCCGTAAAATAACGTTGACGATATTTGGTACGTTAAAAAGATCTAATCAAACTCCTTGATACGTCACATTGATTTAAATAATCCAAATAAGATCAATATGGTATTGCATTAACGGTCATTCATGAAAGAACTACAGCTCTAGGCGAATATTTCAAGGTAAGTAATGTAATCAGGATCATCGCATTTCTTAGTAGAATATGGGGAACCATGACCATATTCCTTGTGAGACAGGCCACAGAGCTGTACTGCATCCATATTAGTTCAATACTTGCATGAATGACTCAACATTGCGAACGGAAACAGGTAGCAGGGTTGACAAAATTCGAAAAAATTCAAACAACGGAAATGAGATGGCCAACTGCAAAAAAACCGTCTGCCGCCACGTCACGGTAGCATTTTTATTTGCAATCCTTCCCATTGATGAACCAGAGCTACTTCATGAACGAGCTCATTTTACCGACTAATCAAGCGCAAATTTTCCAGCATCAGTAGCAATGTTTACCGCTCATTGCTTCTTTTACGCAAATATTTCTACTTACATTGTTTACTATTCACTGGCCATCGGCTAAGCTGTGTCCTTTCATT
This sequence comes from Schistocephalus solidus, assembly GCA_017591395.1. NCBI lineage: Eukaryota > Metazoa > Platyhelminthes > Cestoda > Diphyllobothriidea > Diphyllobothriidae > Schistocephalus > Schistocephalus solidus. The sequence continues at coordinate 306,263 of WEDG01010044.1, read as the reverse complement.
AAGAAACTTCTCGTTTGAAACATATCTACACACGTGTTTTGAGATAAAAACCTACTTATGCTGTTGATGCACGTCTAATTTTTAACGCATTCCTATCTACCAAAGCGCAAACATTAATCCTAACGATCAAATTTAAAACATGTGAAACAATGTAATTTACACAACATTTTATATGTTTGTTTACGTTTTCCTGGAAGGTAACGTTCTCTCTTATAAGACCTTAAAATGAATAACCAATGGCAAAACGCCTTAATTAATTTCATACCGTAAAACACTTGAATGCAGGTGCTATAAAATTTGTAATAAAAGACCATCAAACAAATGCAATATTTACTTCCGTATGCCAAGTTGAGATGGCCGAATAGTGTGGTTAACCAACGACTCAATATAAGAAGTCAAATGATAGAGTAAAATTGCGACTTAAGTCTCCAGTGCACTTTTGCTGACCAGCTGTGCAACTCCTATGTGGTTTTGCTGTGCATAAATTTTCGTGCGGTATTGTGCACGAAATCCAGAAAACGCACTTTATTTTCCTACAAATTTCTCCATAAAGATAACGCTTATAAGAAAAATAAATAAGGTAACAAAAATATATGTGCTCTAAATTTGTGAGACCATATAAATCCCTTTAGATAGGGATCACGTTGTGTAAAGCTGGCACATAGCTTTTATTGTGCACACATTTTGCCTCCATGTTTAATAAGGTGAATTCATAGTATTATTTAAATTTTTTCACAAGAAAATTTGGCGAGCATACGTTAGCTTTCAAAAATCCTTCATAAGCCTTTATATGTATATAACTGTGTTGCGAACTCAACTATGCGAGTAAGAAGAACAAATCATAAGGTTGTCAGGGTGGGAAAGAGAGAGGAAATGAAATTAAATCGTTGTCCGTTATCTTATCATTGTCAGAGGAATGTTGGCCACCGGGACAGGTAAGTTGATGCGGCAGCTGAATCGATGGCTATCGTCTACAGTAGTTGCGGCGCCTATTTAAAGTTTTTTGAGAGCACAGGACCGGTTTGAGTAGCCTGACTGCAGCCGGTTCTGTTATTGCCAACAGACGCTATCCGAGGAATTGTGCATAGGCTGAGGGGACCTTGTAAATTACCCGGACGGCCCCTTTGGCACCTAAACGATGGTCTGTTTCTACCACATGCGCAAGGATGGAGCTGTGTATGTTCTTTATCTGCCACCTGCCATAACTTGCTGGAAGATGTTCCCGCACTCTTTTGGACAACCACCAGCGCATGCGACCAATATTTTCTGCTTCACAGGAGCATGTGCAAGAATAAGTGCACATTGAATTGGTATGGGCTGGCAGTTCGAAATTGGCCCCCTCCGTAGTGGATGAAAGTAGTCGAGAACAGTTCATTGGCATCGGCTGCTGAAAAGGTGCTTGAAACAGCTTGGCTTAGGCGCCTTCGTAGGAGTTCACTTGCTGCATCCCCTTGAAATGGGACCCTGATAAATAGTTTTTTCTTATTCGCCATTAGCAACGGCAGCTTTGGAGGTCATTTGGTCATATTCTTAGCAAGAAATCTATCTGGATATCCAATTTGTTGAAAAGTGCTTTCTGTATTATTAATATATTCTTAAATGCTATCGACTGAGGAGTTCCTTTTCACCCTTTTTGTCTACAAGTGCACTAGAGTACGCATTAAGTTAAAGGGTATAATGCACCCAAGGTGGGTGTATTTTCTGGACCATGTCTTCTTAAGAGAGACACTACGTTGAATACAACCGTAAGGTCTTATATTCAGGAGCACGTCCAGGAAAGGGAGCGATCCGGATTGTTCTTCTTCCAGAGTAAATCTGATTGATGGGTGCACCTGATATATGGTATCTATTACAGCTGAAATGTCCGTTTGTTCAGATTTAACAACACATATATCGTCCACTTACTGCCCATAATATTTTAGACAGTTTAAATTGCAGACGAAGCTGTAAGGCTTCCAGCTTGCACATGAAAATATTCGCCAGAATTGTGCCGAAAGGTGAGCCCACTGCTACGCCGTCTATTTGTCTGGACAAGTTGCTGTTAAATAGGAACTGCACGTTCAAGGTACATTTTAATAACAGTTACTTGAGCGCATTCAATTAAATTCCTATATCTTGTTGATTGAAAGTAATGAATTCACAGATACAGTTGACTGTCTCCTTGACTGGCACAATCGTAAAAAAACGATGACACATCTAGTGAAAACATCGCCATGCCGCTCAAGTCAAGGTCTTTCACGCCTTCAAGGAACTCTTAGGAACTTCGGTAGCTATGTGGTGCTAGCTGATCCGGTATGGACTTAAGATTGTCTGCTGACCATTTTACTATCGCATGGTACTTCTAGTTCCACCTATTTAGAATGGGACGAACAAGTGAGCCAACTTTGTGGAACGTTGTTAGCCGTACAGTCGAGGTAATTGCCCCGACGTGGCGGAGGTGCTCACGGTCATTTTCGCTTATCAGACCTTCCGTTTGAAATCTTTTCAAACAGTGTGTCAGTTTCGTTTCTAAATCATTGGTCCGATCCTTCTTCTTTGATGTCTTTCTAAACATTTCCTTGTCAACAGAATTGATTGCAGTTTCATAATATAATACGTTCTGTTAATTAAGACAACGCTTATTCCCATACCTGGCCTCTTGATGAAGACATATTTGTTTAGCCGCATATCTTTAAATTTCTCCACGTGTGACTTTGTCAGAAAGCCTCGACATTTATGTTAAATGTTCAAATACTGATGAGAACAGTCAACGAACGTGTACTTAAGGTGTGCAACGCTATCTGGTGAAACTGACTGGATGTCGTGTGTTTGATTAATAAGGTTTCAAAGTGTTTTTCTAGCTCTAGTTGACTGGGTTTCTGATGAAGGCAGCAACACGTAGAACCAAGTGATTAAGTTTCGATCAACGTTTTATCAAAAGATATAGACGAAAGATTGTCTTCTGGAAGCTTTGATTGTGGTCTAGCTTCAAGCACACTCCGAGGCAGGGAAGATGTCCTTATTTCTCCACGTTTTCCCGCAATAGACAGCACATATTTCTCAAATTGATGCCTCTCATCTTTGACCAGGTGGTCAGTATTGCTTCAAGCGAACATACGTGACGTCCGATTTCATCCAAATTTGGTCATTTTTGACCTACCTTCTCGAGGTATCGAAGGTTATAACCGTTCGATTTATTCACAATGCTTTCCAGTAGAAGTTCAGGTAGTCAACATATTCGACATACTCTCCAATAAATCTGACCGATACTTGCGCCTCCACAAGTTGGGTGTCTTTTCGTAGGAACCAATGTAACGCCTTTAACACCTCAGGATCTTTGGCCTGTTTTAAAGTAGCTAAAATTCCCATTGAATAAATCAAAAGAGAATTTGGTGTGCATACGTTAGCTTTCGATAAATTTGCGTTCGGTTTATACAATAATATCACTAAACCTAAGTCAAATATGCGGGTAATTAGAGAAAATCGTATGGTTATCAGAGTTAGGGAGGGTTGGGGAACGAAACAAAATTGCGGTCCGTTTTTTGATATCGGTCAGAGAAATGGTGGCCGCCGGCACAGGTAATAAGATGCGAACGGCTACATTGGTGGCTTTCGGTCACGGTAGATTTGGTGCCTGTATAAAATTGTTTTAAGCGCAGAGGACCGGTTTACGTAGCCCGATTGCAGCTGCTTCTGTCATAGCCAACAGACTCTATCCAATGAATTTCGCATAGGCTGCGTGGACTTTGTGAATTACCCAAAGGCCTCTTTAAAATCTTCACGATGGTCTATGTCTACCAAATGCGCGTGGATAGAGCTGTTTATGTTTTTTTATCTGCCCCTTTCCATACCATGCTGGAAGGTGTTCTCACACCTTTTTGTACAAACACGGCTCATGCGACCCATATATTCTGCTTTACACGAGCAGGTGAAAGAATAAGTGCACATTGAGTTGGTCTGGGCTGGCAGTATGTATTTTTCCCCTAAGTAGACGATGGGAGTAGTCGGGAACAGTACAGTTGCCTCAGCAGCTGAAAAGGTGCTTACAACAGCTTGGCTTAGCTGCCTTCGTTACAGTATTTTTAGGCCAGAATAAATTAGCAGACTTGGCCCAAAGACAAATAAATTTGTTCGCAAAAGTGTTAACAAGTGCTACAAGCTTCACCGTTTATCCATTTTTAATTATGGGGTTTACAGTTGTAAATAACCACCGAAAGTTTGTATGTACCTGTCGCAATCTTATATATTTGAGCAAAGCTTATACAATTCTGTTTTGTAAACTTTTTATTTAGATAAGACATTTATGATGTTTTAATCAGTTTTCTAGTAATTTTGCGTCATAATTCAATTATTGTTAACCTGAGTATATAAAGAGCTTCAGTTTTATTATGTTTAGGGTTAAGGAGCAGGTTATTATTATTTTTAAAAAATCAACTCTTTGGTTAGAGAATGCCACATGCACTGTAAAGAAACCCTTTCCGGTAATTTACAACGTGGCCACAGGTCTTGCTAAGGGTCCTGCTCATAAATCGTATTTATGATTGACTGTGCAATATATCGTAGTACTAATTATTTTACCTCCGAGTTAGTCAACTAACCTCAAAACAATTTAAGCAAAAAATTGCAAAAGGGTGGATGGTTTACTTGACCCAAGTGTTATTCAACTCACGGTTCATGGTGGTGCTCCGTAAGTCAGTTTGATAGCGAATTGGCCATATTCAATCCTTCACCTAGCTGCCATTTATTCGAATTCCACCGAAACCACTGATTTTCAAAATTTGTTCAAATGAAAGTAAATTTTATTTAGTTAACTCTGTGATATGTGGTAAAATAAGTAAAGGATTTTTGTATTTCATGTACTAAATAAACTTTATCTTATCTTTTTGCTTCTCCTGAATGGTGAAAATAAGAGTTTGCTCAAAACGAGCCCGATCTCAGCCCAATACAAAAGTTTTAACAGATTTCCTAAATCATATTTTTTTACCGTAAAATTGGGTATAATAACTTACAACTCTTTTTTATAAACCATTTTGTTCGATAATACGATACTAAGATGCAAACGATGAAGTCAAAAATAACAAAAATATTAATAATCTGATAATTCATGTGATAACAAAAAGAACAATTAGCATTTTCAAATAGTGAACTCAATATAGTAGGGGGAGCAATTAACTTACATTTTCCCCACTTATGAGAAAAATGGCCTTTTCAACTATCAGAAAAATTAAGATATGTGAAAATATATATTACCTATTACCGGATTTTGGCAGAGTTGAATAATTTTTTTGACCCCATTTTGAAAACCATGGTGACATCGGTGGCTTTCGAACGCACACCATCAAGGAAAAGGCCTTTGTTCAGAAAATGCTCTAGCAAGCAAAGCAAAGAGGCCCCACCAGGAGCCGTAAGTTTACTCAAACTTGTGTCAAGATACATGAACAGCCCATTGCAACGTATGGAAACCGCCAAATCTGCTACATTAAGCTGACTGCCCAAGCAGTATATCGTATAAAATCAATCTAGAATCCAACGGATGAGTGCCAGGCAGAGTAATTTAATAGAGAATTTTGGCAGCTTTGAACAATTCCCTTTGACCCACTTGTGACAAACCTTGCGTCTCCGGTGGGATTCGAACCCACACCAGCAATGGGTAGGCCGAAAGTCGATCAATGCTCTAGCCAACTTAGAAACGAGATCCACTGGGGAGCCGTGAGTTTAATTACACATGGGTCAGGTTTCCCGCCCAGCCTACTGCAACGTATGGAACCCAGCGATTATGATACAGCCAGCTTGCTGGTGTTAGTTCGAATCACACGGAAGCCGCTGAATTTTAGTACAAGTCGGTCAAAGTTGTTATTCAAAGCTGATAAAATCTTCTACTTATTAATTGTGTGCAGTAGTCACCTGACGGATTCCAGATTGATCGCTTAGCAAATAATTTTTGGGCAATCAGCTTCTTGTCTCAGTTTGGGTGTATTTCATACTTTACAGTAGGCTGAGTGGTTATCTTTACCCAAGTGTTATTAAATTCACGGCTCCCAATGGGGCCTTTTAGCTCATTTGGCTAGAATATTTGCTGTACGTAAGGATTCTCCTTGTTGGCGTCGTTAATAATCCCACCGTGGCTGCTCTCACAAGTGGGTCAAAGGAATTGTTTAAAACTGCCAAAATCATCTACTTATTCATTGTGCCTGCTTATGATCAGGTAAATTATTTATTGATTGCTTAGGAATCCTGCTTGGGCATTCAACTTTGTGTATCAGAATTTGCGGATGTCAAACGTTGCGGACGACTGGGCTGGTAATTTGACCTAAGTGTGATGAACTTAACGGATCTCGGTGGGGCCTCGAAGGTCAGTTTGTTAGAGCATTGGGTGTACGTTAGCCAAGACTTCCCCGAGACTTCAGATTTGTTACAAGTTTTTCTATGCATTATTGTTTTATTGAGAAATTGTGGCAGATGATTTAATGTGATAAATTCATATATCCAATGCATATCCGTCTTAGCCTCGTGTGATTTCATGATATTGGATAGAATCCCGTTTTTGTAAAGCTAAACTCTTTCTACTGCACTACAGTTAATAGTGCATTTGACAAGCTGGGTTATAATATTTTAAACAATTTTTGTGTATCTCTTAAACGGAAGGCCATCCTTTTACACTAGCTGACAACGGAAATGCACTGTTTGCCAAACCTTGACACCGGTTCATTACTTCTTTATCTGAGGCGTATTTAGCACTCATAAAGTAATATTTAAGTACCTTCCAAACAATGTTGTCTTTTTCTCCTATCTATGATGCTTTATTTAAATAGTGCGTTATGATAATTGTTTTGCGACATATAATATATCCCATGTTTGCATTAATTTATACGTTAAGATCAATTATTTAATTTTTGTTTTCATTGATGTGTAGACCAAAATTGACTGCTTCGATTGAAGTTTTCTTATTTATGCGATAAACCACAAATTGTCTTCCTAGAATAAAGTTGGATTCTGCTTAATTTTCGGCTGATGGTGAAATTAGGGGGCATTTTAGCAATCATACTGTTCAGACTTGTCGCTTTATGTATAAACTTCGGGAACTTTTAAAATTCAAATTTCTCAACATCTCACATTAATTTTCTTTCACAAACATGAGTTAAATAATCAACGCGCAATAATGGAATTTCAAGACGAGGCTAGAACTGTTAGTTGTTTCATGCTTGGCTGACTACCATCGGGAAAACCTTAAATTTCAAGCTGTATATATTTGATGTTTGAGAAGAATATGCATGAAAGCTTTCGCCTAGGCATATAGGCTTCAGTCAAACGCGAAAATGGTTACACTGTTTTAAGGTTAATGTATTTGTTGCTCTTTTTATATTGCACAGGCTTTAGTTATTTATTGGGAAGTTAATGAGGCAATGCGTGGGCGACCATCGTTTATGCAGGTTATCAACGCTAAGAGCATCCAGCCTAGGCTTATGGTGTGGATGAAATTACATTTGTTTAAGTTGGCAATTCGAAACTCTTGCTACAAATAGGATACAGATCTCGCACCAGTAATGGATTATTGTGAAAGTATACATGGATTTGACGATGTGGTAGTGCTAAGGAGTTTCACAGATTTGAAAAAGTAATTTAATTCCATTGTCAAACATGTTGATGGGTCGAAGGATTTGAATTCACGACAGTAAAGGGAAAGCTTAAGTTGAGCCAACGCTTTAGCCAACTAAGCTATGAGTCCCCATCAGGAGCCGTGAGTTTAATCACACTTTAATTCATGCTATCCGCTTCGTCTACTGAAACGTATAAAATCCACCAAATCTGATACCGTAGGTTAATTGCACTAGTAGGATTTCCAAAAAAATATTCTTGAATGCACCAGATGATAACCAGGTATAATTAAGCAACTAGACTTTTGATAGATTTGAATATTTTATTTGATCCAATTGAGATATTTTTGGTGCCCTCTGTGGAAATCGAAGCCACAAGAGCAAAGGGAAGGCTTCCATAAAGTCAACGCTTTGGCCGCCTGAGCTAGGAGACCCCACCACTAAGATACTCATAATTGGGCCGAATGAATTAGTCAAACATTTCAAAGCCCCTAATTATAGTTTTACACTTGGTATTCATCTGGTGGATTTAAGATTAAATACTTAGGAAATACGTTTTGAGGTGTCTGCTTACTGTATTAGGTTTTGTAGCTAACATCCACTGCAAGAAGCTGCTATATTGTAGAACACATGGTAGTCATAGTAGGTTGAACTGTCAACAAAGAATTAAATTAACATTATTTGGACTCTTTATCATCTAAAGCATGTCCTGTTGTTTTATATAAATTCGTGCCAAATGATTTATATATATATATATTATCAGCAAGCAATATGCGAACCTTGCACGTCGCTAAGGAAAGCATACACAACCGAACTAAATTAATAAAAGGTGGACGTTAAGCAAATAAACTAACGAAGAATTTTTACAAAATGGACAAAGGAGAAAAATACAGAAGATATTAAATAAATAAGGACAGTATACGTACGCTTTTTAGAATAATAATTTTAGTTTGTATTATTTTGCTCTTTTAAACATAAGAAAACGGTCCTTATGACGCCCTTATACATTTTCTAATAGTCTAACATTAAAATATGAACATATGCGTCTGCAAAAAATAAACAAACAATGATACGGCAAGCACAATATTTAGGTAAAATATGTCTACGATACAGTCAGAATGCAGATAAATTTTATTTTATTTCTTGCTTCAAAGAACAGTGTTTACGTTTTTAATTAAGACTGGCTGTTCTTGTATGATCATATTTGCAAACTGGATCATTATAAACAAACGAGTACATTTGTGTGCAAAGCTGTATGAAAAATGTGTGGTTTAAAGAATCACATGAAACAACTTCAGTCATTTACTAGTAAACAGTCAGTATCTATCACGGCAATTTGGTGGTGCATATGCCAATCGTAATGATGATATAATCGTTATTTAATTGAAAAGCATTTGAAATGATTTTTGAATGAAACAATTGTTCTTCGAGTGTACGCATTTGTTTTGTCCTCTACGTAATTTACTTATGATTAACGTAAAAAACAAAAGCATTTCACGCAATTAAAACTTTGATACATAAACCAACTCAGACTAACTGCATGAAAAACATATCATAAGCTAAATTCTTTTCCCTTTCAATATTGATTTAAAGTATTTTTCTGAAAAGGTGATTTCAACTGCATTCTTTATTGAAAACTTAATATGTTTTGCAATGAACATATATTTTTCACCGTAAAGGCCTTGCTCATTAGTTTTATAAATGCCTATTATAAATGCCTCTTTTTAAGTTCGCGGCATTATTATTATTGATATCCAGCTACTGTTTGCGTTGCCCAGTCTGTCTTGGATGAACACATTTTGTGACTAAAATAAAATAACTGTGACTGAATTTTGGGAAACTGTACTTGAAAGCAACACATAAGGCTGCTGCAAGGTAAATAAGGAATTAGAAATCCAAAGCTTTCAGGTAAAGTTTAAAAATAATGACAAACGAACGCATTCAAAATCAACAAAAAAAGTTTTCCGTAGGTTTTATTGCCAACCTTTTGAAGTTATAACGACATTCTAAGAAAAAGTGCAAGGGCAGACTTGTAACGTTTCTTACTTCAATAACTTTTTAAATGTTCGCGTGATATGCCTATTTGGCAACATTGGTTGATTAAATAGGGAAAAAACATAGAAATTTATTATTCCTTATTAGCTTTGGATTTTACCTTTCAGACAGAAATGTTTTCTAATGTGATCCTGTAAGTTGTATTACTTATAGAACTCTTCAAAAATAAATCCTCTATGATGTAAACATATATTTTAGTATAAAAAGCTTCCTTGTGCGAGCATTAATTGCATGAAGTCGTAGCACCTAAATATTAATATAATAAAAGTTATTAATTTACATTCAGGATAATCATGAAAAAAACACATATCCTAATTATGAAATGGGTTATTTTGCACTTAAATGTTTATTGAATACGGCAGAAGTGCTAATATCATTATTCGAAAAAGAATAAAATCCATTTGCTACATAAGATAATTTAATCTCGAAAATTCTTTGAAATTATTTGATTACTTTAATAAAGGATATCGGTTTTCCGATTTTTCTTTATTTCAACGAAGAACAAATACTGGGTAAGAATTTTGTTTAAAAGGTGTATAATGTAAAAGGTGTTAAATATCATTAATTTTTAATTTTATCAGGGGCTGCTTTTACATAAATTAAATTGCTCAATACATCTGATAATTTACTTTAAAAACTTTTCCTTACTTAATTTATATTATTCTTTTGAACCGTTGAAACTCATGTTTCATGATACCAATGTCAAATGATTTCTGGCAGAATATGTTTCTTGGGAAAAGAACTATCCTCCGTAGTTTTATTTTTCACGATGTATTGTCGAATGTCGTCATTTAATTAAGGAAACTTAGAATGTGTAGGTTCTAACGAAAAGAGGAGAAATGTAAATTTCTTAACTTTTTACATGTGTTGAGGTTGACAATGAATTTAGGAAATTCTTTTGAAATTCAAATCCATTTTATTAAAAAACCATTGTAAACAGGACTCCATAATAATTCATGAAAGTCAGTCAAATACATTTTCTGATTATTAATAGTTGATATATCTGGTGTTCGTAACCATTTAAAAGTAAAATCAACTTGTTGGAGGGCAACAAGAAATTACTTAAATGCTACCACAAAAGCATCAACTAACGTGTCAACAAAATTGCTTTCACATGAATACATGACTTAAACAATATCTCATATTGTAATGTCCGATGCTGCTCTCTGGAGGATGCCGGGCCAACCGTCAAAATTAACGGTGAAGCAAAATTTATAATTGGTAATATCCGAAAATGTTACTGCTCAAGGATATCAGCAATATTTGCTCGAATACTAAAAAAGTCCAGAATTTGGTGGACTAGATGAGATTCTGATTTGTGGACACTTAAATTCCCATTTTATTTTGTACGACAATATTAAGAAACAGCTTGCTCTTCGCCTAAACAAATTCTACACAATGTCATCCGTGTGTCTGTTCATAGAACGGGATTTTGTATAACAGGGCTACATTTATTATGGGTAACTGAACAATTGTTCAAGAATTAAATGGATCAAATGCGGTTTGATGTCGAAAGAAATGCGTTATCCAATTAATGATAAAACAAAAAAGATTATAATGGATATGCATTCAAATTTAAAAGTGCGCATTAATTTTCCTTCCAAATAAAACTGTTCATTTTTTAGAATTTCTGACCTTTTATTTCATGCAAGAAGACTGATGAAGAGTTATGGCTATCCTTGGACTTGTAGCTTAAAGCAATAAGGGGCTAAACACTAGAAAATACTAGTTCAAAAACGCAGTTTTCAAAGTTCATATTTTTCAATCACCACCTCATATATAAATGTTAACGAACGTCATCTGGTCAGGATTTTGCTAAAGATCACGCAAGAGCTGCACGATGAAACCATTCTCCCTCCTCTGCCTGATAGGTCGTGAAACGTGCGTGACATGGCTTTTCTTTACGTTTTGACAATGACGACCATCATGTGTGAATAGGGTGCTTTGTGCTGCATCATTCTTTCATGCATTGTGTGGTAAAAAACCACCACAGTTGACAACATGTGTTTTATGTAGCAATTGATGTCATTGAAAGGCCACCTCACTTTTATCCCTTTCAAATGGCAATCCAGCCTTAAATAAATTGTTTTTAGTGAAGATTCTTGCATTGCACCGAACAGGATACTGATTGCGGCACATGCCGTTTTTCGGAAATATAACGTTTTCCAAAAAACTCTTAGCTCAATGTTATAAATTAAAAATTGCTTATGGTTGGCTTAAATTGGGCCTCATTCTTTTCATATACCGTACTTGAGTAAACTAAACGCACAGCGATTAATGGGCGCTTTTCTTTCACCCTTTTGATTTTGTTTTAAATTATCCCATGGTCAATACACTGTAAAGACGACAAAGTATTAAATTGTTCAAGCGCAAAAAGTATTTATTTTTGTAACCTGAAGTGTTACCCTGATTTTCAATTCACAAATTGTATATTTGCAATGTTTACATACAAGTCTAAGCAGAAGCTTTTTCAAAGTCGTACATTATGGAGTGTATTCCCTATGCTAGACATATGAGTCAGCACACTGGTTTTCAGAGACCCTCATATTTATACACAAATACGTTTTTAAATTTATTAGGTAACTATTGAGAATTACAAAGGATTGTCCATCAATTCCATACATAACTTTTATCGAAAACGAAAAAATGATTTTTGTTAGGTGAGTAAGGATGCAACGCAATAAATATGAATCCAAATTACATTGAAATAATCAAAACACCTTGCATAAGGCTGTTTAATGTTTTTTATCTTTGCTCTTAGCTTATGAACTCAATAAGCAAAGATTAGTTACACCTCAATTGTGAAGATTGTTGTCATGTTCAGTGATGTTTTAAGTGGCGCTCCTTTTTGAAAATAGGGCTATGCGTTGCAATTCGACTGTTCTATAATTAAATGTGCAAAGACTGTTTACTGCATCTGAAGACCTTAATACTCCTTTTTTTCCTGTATGACTATCCCATATCTACGCAGTCTGCTGATGCAAATGCTCTGTTAGATGTCTAATGAACTGGTTACATCTGTAAAAACAGTTCGCAGAGTTCAATCAAATGACTGATTATGGCAGGCCTTACAACGGCTCTTATTAAATGCTTTATTCGGCACTTGCGATGTATTTTAACAAAGAACTTTGAGTATTTAGAGAAGGCTCAGTTCCGAAAGAAATAACAGTATTATATTTAAGCATAACTGCACTGGAAGCATGCTCCACCATCAAATTTCCTAATTCTGAGTTCTCAGATAAAAATCCTTCTTTGCTCACGCAAAACTTAATTTGTTTTTTATAAATTTAAGCAGCTTTTTAAGTAACGTTTCCTTTTATTTGAACTTTGAACTTGAATAGTTCTAAGCACATCCATCCTTTAAGAGTTTTAATGGCAAAATATTTAAATTACAGTTACAATCTTGACCTATTCCCAAATTCATTAAAATATATACATTAAATGGGTCGTCAAGAGACTTTTTGAATGTCAATCTTGTTTACATATGTAGTCGCAGGTTCAAGTGCATTCATGTGACGTGTTACATCGAGTATCACATCTTCACCTTTCGAAGACCACCCATAACCTGTTCTGTTTTACAAACAGAAAAGAAACACGATAATCTGCTCTTTTGACTCAAGACGCGAGTTACAATAATCGTATAGTGACTGATATGCGACACAACTCGATGCGATGACTTTAAAATATGTTTAGTTTCACAGAAACTATCAAAGTGAAGCAAAGAAAGTTTATTTTTTTCTTTCAATGTTTAATCACCTTATGGACACACAAGTTATTTTTTTAATTTGTAAGATTTCTTTTAACCAAAATTATTTACGAGTAACGATGATGAAAAAGTATCGGCAGGAAAATAAAGCTTCCTTTTGCCAGTATGAAAATTCCTGAAGTAAATCCATGCTCAAAGTGGGTGCAGGTTACATCACTGATCGAGGTTTTGTAATGAATAACGTTTCGTTAGTAAGAGAAATCTAAGTTAAAAGAATTTAATTAATGGGCGGAGCTAAGTTTTCTTAAGATTTGTTCACAACTGAAATAACTTAATGAAAAGTATACTACCGAAAGGTAAAATAAATGTTTATTTAATTATTTAGCTTTAAATATGCTTTTAAATGGACCATCCGCGTTCATGTACGAACTATCTGCTAAAAAGGTAACCAAATGAACGGTATTGTCAAATTGTTTTGGCTATTACGTCATCTTTTAAAAATCGAAATCATTTTTGCGTGGAAGTCAGATTTTAAACTTGGGAGCATACTTTTATCCCAAGAAATGTACAATGCGACCGGTTGATAAAAATCCAATAAAATTGCTCACTTACAGAGCATGTGTTTGCTATTTTCTTATATAAGTAGGAAACAAAATGGTTAAGGAAACATAAAATTTTAAAATTGATCTAGGAACAACATTCATGGGGAAGATCATTGTCAGTGCTAGAAAATTCTGGGGAAAAACAGTGATATATTCGTTCTGCTAAATACCACAAAAAGAGGAAGATGCAAAAGAAAATTGGCTATTTATTAGAACGTTCACTTCTATGCTATAACGCCCAGAAGGTAAATGCAGCGAAAACGTAAAGGGTTTGCTATTGAACAGTTCATAATTGAAAATGTTGACCATAAAGTGAACGTTAGTACCAAAGAATATTTGCTATGGCAGTGACAGTGATAATGCGACGAAATAATCCAACCCTATGCTCGCAGAAGGAATTGGTGCACATTTTTAAGCTTCCAATTACCAAGCGAAGGTCTAATATTTTCGAACCCGTGTCCTGCCATGCCAAAACAGTGCATATAGCAGTACCATCTGCCTGACATGCCCAGTTTCTAGCATTTTCCTTTTGCATCTTATAGAATAAATTTTCAACTACCCCTGCTTATAAAAATGTTTTAAATAATTTCAAATCACGTTTGGTTCCATCAAAATATGGAGGTTTGAACAATGGAAACTGAAATATTTTATTATTTCTTCAGCAAAATCAGCAGCATGCGTAGTATACCATAATGTAATTCTGAGATCTGGAGCTAATCTGTTCATGTTTTGAATCATTTAACCACAGCCGAAGTGTGGATAAACTGTGGTCCTTTATAGTCTGGCATCGGCTATTGTGTTTGAAAAATAATATTAAAGGTTTTTGAAGGAAAAATTAAAGGAAATCTTTCCTTGTCCTCTGAGAGCTCATCACAAACCTGCGGTTATGTGAAAGACATGGTTTCGCTTTGCACAAACAGGCATATAAAAACGTTTCACCAAAGACAACAAGTATTTTCAGAGGCTTTTAAGGTCGATTTTATGCATCAAAATTTAAGCTTAACAGAATCTCCTCTCAGCTGATCGTTAGTTCTTGATATTACTTGAGGTTTTATAACATTTAAAATGTATTGTAACCTTGAAGCGTCGTGAGTAATTTTGAAATAACCATTGCGCATTAAGATTCCTCTTCGTATACCAAGCCTCATAGTTCACATGTTCGCTTCCTCTGTAGATAAGCATGATTTTTAAATAATACTAATAAATCTGGAGTGACATTAATAAAATGCTTATCAGATTAATCTTCAAATTAAGAGGTTCTAAAACCTACAGGAATTATTCAATATTTTTCTGATTCCTCTTATGCAGTGTGGTCATTTCTGGTTTAAATACCGCAAGTAAAATCAAAGTGATTGAATGGAAAAAATAATAAAACCTTTCACTCATTTATGAAACATATTTTTAATTTAAAATTGCTTTCCATTTAGGCAGTGCTCACGATTTTGAAACGGAAATGCTATTTCAAATATTTGTCATAAAATAATGAAATCTTTAAGATTTGAAAATCAAAAACTATTTGCAACAAAAGCGTCGCAGCTAATATTTCTAGTAATTTGAAAACAAAACTTATGGTGGACTGTGATGTACGTTTCAATTAGCCCAAAAGCAATCATTTATATCACTGAGGCACTTCTGAAAATCAAATTTGTTTCGATAACAGGGCACATGCAGGTGTTGACAAGGACTTTTTCCAGCAAAAATTTTGAACAAAAGTACCAAGCGCGTAACGCTTATTGTTACGATTTTTTACTGAAATTCTCTGTCCCTTCGAATCCATTTTTGCATTCTACCCTTCTAAAAAGGTGACGCAGTTTATTTACTACGCGAAATATAGGCAGAGAACGCAATTTTATTTGTATGTTTTTTTACATTTAATTCACATTTTAAATTGCTTGTTGCATCCCGTATCATTTTTCCTCATCTGGGTCCTAACCGTCATTTGCTGCCGTGAGAATAGGCTAATGGGCTTTGTTGTTTTTTAAGAAAATTCATGCATTTTCTGCTTGGACAGCTTTTTTTGGGTTTTACCATTTGTTCACGTAAATTGGATGAAAGCATGCTTCTATGGCTATTTAAACTAGAAAAAAACATTTGTATATTTTGATAGTATAGTTTCGTAACATTTGGTCATTCTAAAACGGCAAATAGTTTAGGTGAATTGCATGCTTTTCAGATTTAAAAATTCTGCATAAACATAGGGATTTTTCAACAGTTAGTGCGCAATTTATAATAACAGGTGGATTATAAATGAAACTGGAATGTTGGGATTGACTACGCTACAACAAAATATTTTTAAGAGTTTATTACTACGTCCAAAATCTGCAACCACATGTTTAAGCTGAATTAATTCCGTTTCCGGAACACAATGCAATATCTGAAATTTGCTTTCAACTGCGTTTCTTTGAAAAAATATCCTTTAAACTGCTTTAAGAAGATATTTATTTTAAAATTGTCTTGCTATTATAAACATTCCTGTTTAATAAAATGCACAATATTATGAAATTTTCTCTGCGATATTAAGTCCCCTAGGACATTTAGTGGATATCTGGCAACCTCCAATTTCACCCAAATCATGACGGTATTTCTTCAACATATAACACTCAACATAAGGCGTTCAGTAAAGTAACACATCCTGAGCATCACATCTGTTCAAATATATTAAAGTAACAAGAACAAATATAGGCTTAAATATGAGCTCAATTGTTTATGAACAATTAAATGTGTTAGGGCATCTTATATATTTATTAAAATTGACATAGGCTCATTTCTGTGCGACCATAATTAAAATTTAAAGTAAGCGCTTACTCATGCGACACATTTGCATTCCGATGTTTTTCTCAAAACGCAGCGCACTACTATAAAGAAATACAGCCTTGAACACAGCCAGAAGACTGTATCTAAGATGTTGTATTTTATGCAGTATTTGCCATAATTGATGTGAAAAGGTAGATTGCCTTAGCAAATATGTTCCGTAAGCTTTGACTTAAGTAGTTGCGGAAACGGTTTTCCAACAAAATCAGATATCAGACGCATTGTTATTAACTGCAATTCCTATAAGATATGGCAAGAAGCATGAAGAATAAAAAGAAACAGCGAGTTGCTAATAAGTCCACTTAATGCAATACATTTGCGATTTAGCCAAAGCATAAGGGCTCTGTTGGGGATTCATCAAACAAACTGTAGGTAGAATACGTAAAAAGACGTAATTAATTCATCATCAAATGAGATTTCGTTAACCTCAGCGAACACGCTCATGTAGTGCCAAAACATTGAATTGAGTGCGCTTGGCTGTTTTGACGGTGTTAATTTTTGCATAAAGCCAGGCAAGTTGGGAGCATTAGCAGCAACCACCCAATAGATCGCATAAGCAGTTGCGTAGGGCACTATATCAGTGCATTGCGACTCACTGCAGCGAATCAGAAGAAATTGCTTCCGAATTGCTGTTATCTCGAAGAGGGCTCTGAACAGAATACTGCACACGTGATTTTTTGACTTTTTCATGTGCAACCAAGTCAAGGGAGCAAACCGCACCGGTCTCATTATTTTGCCAGCACTAAAATGTGAGGAACATCTGGGAAGCTGTTAGACGCCATCTCGGGGTCGGAGTTGCACACCGACCGGAAGCACCTAGCAGATGCCAAATATTGAGACCAAAATACTCGCTATCGCAACAAGAACCGTTTGGAGTCATTTACTGAATCTGGTGCAGTTGCAGTCAAAGCAATTACGTCGGCGAAAGTAGGTGAATACTCCACACGCGAATGGCCGGGAAGCGGTAACAGTGAGGAAAACTGACACTTATTCTCAGTTAGTGGATTGTGCTTATCGAAACCAAACTTCACCTAAATGATTGATGAGACCAAAATTCTCGCCAGATTTGGCAACCACGTAAGCCATAATTTGCTGGAGTCAGGCTTCCCTTGCCCACAGTCGAATAATAAGCGCAATGATCTCACGGCTCCATGTCATGTGTAACGATGTTGCCTGGGCTAAATTGCTCACCACCCCGGAAGGAAGCACAGAAGTGCCTTTTTAGTGAGCCACATTGCTGAGTAATCTTCACGCCAGGAGTTGACACCTGTGATGTAATCACGACAAGGAACGACTCGGCTGCCGATTAAAAAGCAATCATCACAGCGATGAAAATGAGGACTGCTAACAATAGGGGGTAAGTGATCACCCGGTGACCGTGCCCTATCCATACGGCGGTCTTCGGCCCCAGATCCAGAGAGAGAGAGAGAGAGAGAGAGGAATACGCTTTATTTTGAAGTATCATTCAAAATTTTCAGCATGTCCATGTTTCTGATTCGAGAGAGTATCAAAAATGCCAGGCCAATAAATAACATGTTGAAGTAGTTGCTTTCTCTTCTTTATATCTAATTTTGTTCCGGCATCTAGCGTTTTGCTTCTTTATACAACTTTCAAAGGTTTCACACAGATGTTGAAGATGACAAAGAATTTATAATGAGACGCTCTGTGGGCTGTGTACAATGCGTCACGTTTCATTCAGCCCGCTCATTTTCATACCATGGGACGCTAGAAAGTAAATTTAAAAACATAAGTTAACAGGTTGCCTTTAAAATATTAATTAGGCCAGAAGCTTATCATTTGATTTATTTTTTTGAGGAATCAAGACAAACACAGCCACAGCTTACCTAAAAAATCTAGTTTGCTTTATATAAGAATATATATTTTGCGGCAGAAAGTTCTCTGAGACATGTATGAATCTTAATTTGGAAATATATTTAATCAAGGCTTCCACAACAGCTACAAATCATAATCTTTCTTACTTGAACATAATTTTGTTAGCATATGTTTGTGATGGGTACAGCAATCTGAGGCCAGTACATTTTTATTGGAACGCGGTCGAGGTTAAATACGTTAATTATTTGAGGAATCGATTACGAGTTGACGTACCGTACGCTTAGTTATATGAATATGGGCAAACTTATATATGGCAGTGATATTTCATGAAATTTTGAAGTAAAAAAGAAAAAAGATGTCACTATTGGTAAGGTTAATGCATTGCTGCTAAAATTATTAAATTATTAGTGGTTTGCAATATGAACTCTTCACTACAGGTTACTTGTAATCCCTTGGTAAATTCAAAGCGTTCATCAACTTGATCGCTTTAACAGAGAGTGGCTTCGATAACTGTGATGAAAGATGTGCCTGAAGAGTTAAATACACGATATGAGCATTAAAGAAATTAACTTTAGAACATATGCAAGTGCATGAAATAAACGTTTCTGTGACAGGGATATATTGGAAGAGTCTTCATCGTTAACCACGCATTGACTCATATTAAAAGAACTGCTTCATACCTATTACTACATCAGCTTTTATATTTTATATCCACGGCATTTTACATTGCAAACAGCTGTTCTTTATATAAAGAACTAGAAAAAGTAAAGATTTGAATGACCGTCCAATTTAAAAACTAAAGTGATTCACAAATAGTTAAGATTTTGAAGTTTTCAAAAGATTTGAAAGCAATTTAATATTGTTTTGAGTGAAAGAATTAACGGAATTGAACTTCATCTTATTCGATTGAGAATGCAATCTTTGAAGCTTTATCTTGTCTTTGTATTTGAGCGGATTAATCCCACATCAATTTACGACTTCGCAAATACTACGACTGATAAGTTCTTCGTTAACAACTGCCGTTGTTACTTAAATGTCTGTTGAGTTTCAGCATTTGATAAGCTCTCAATCTTAGGTTTTGACCCAAGCATAACGCTTTATTCTACAATAATTTTATTTTTTAAACAATTTTTTGTCAAAATTATATTTTATTTCCCCAATATTTGTGGTAGAAAAAAAATTTTTGCGTTCAGTTGGAGGCCTCCGTTGAGTAAACTATATAACCTTTAGCAGATTTTGGCAGATTTAAATAATGCATTCGACCTACTTTTAAAAAACAAGGCAGCACAAGTGTGATTAAACCCATGGTTCACAGTGTGTAGGCTAGAGTGTTGGCTGTAGTTAAACTTTTATCTTGCCAAATAAACGTCACGGCTCCAGATTTGGCCTTGTAGCTCAGTTGGCTAGAGCGTTGGCTGTACTATAGTATTCACTTTGCTGCGTGAGTTCAAAGCCCACCGAAGCCACCATGTGGTTCACAAGTGTGTCAAATAATTAAAAAATTATGCTTAAGACATAGCGAAAGGTCATTCACAATGTCGAAACAAATTTCTCTTGGCCGGTTATTTTGCATTGTCTTATATCTTCTTGTTGAATATCATAGCTAACATGCATAACCTTGTAGATAATTCAAGAAGAGTAAATATATCTTGCTATTTGGAAGAAGCGTAAGAGACCTAGTGGTTATTACAAAATGTTTTTGAACTGCAAATGTGTCCTGGGATGGCAATTGGATACTTTAAACTTCCATTCACGATAGTTAGACAAAGTTGGTGACTTATTTTCAAAGGGGGAATTGGAGAATTTTAAGTGAAGTTTGCAATTCATTCAAATGTAAACACATCCAGCACTATGTGAAAGAAGCTTATTCGTTCAGCCAGTAGGCTATATGGACGTCAAAAAGACCGTTTTAGTGTAAATTATAACAATCAGTGATGAATAATGATAGTTACCACCGTGTGTTTAACAGCATGAGGAGAACAAAGTTGGTGCATATTGTATTGTATGGCAGTCATCAGAGGCACTACTTGCAAAGGCATTGGTTGTAATCAGCAGTGATGACATTCGTTTGCTGTCCTTATTTTGCTATTTTTTTACTCATGATGATCATAGGTGCAAATAGCTACCTTTTTAGGCTTATTCATGCCTCAACTCAATTATTTGCATCCCAGTAGCATTCCAAAAGGTTCCTATATTTGATATTTAAGATTTTTATTGCTCAAAGTACAAATGTTGATCGAACTCGTCAGTGCAAAAAGAGCATAAATATATCCTCTTCTAAAAAAGACGAAAAAGAAGAGGGTGAGTTCATGGACAAAAGTGTATTTATACTGACGTTTCGAAAGCCTTCTCGCTTCCATCATCAGAGTAAAGTGCTTGCTGCTCCTGGTGGTCTTGAGTTAGTCAGTCTTGCCGCGTGAACTTTGATCAGCCCGCGTCCACCATGGATATAATACGAGGCACGCGGCAAGTCTGACTAGCTCACGACCACCAGGAGCAGCAAGCACTTTACTCTGATGATGGAAGCAAGAAGGCTTTCGAAACGTCAATACAAATACAATTTGGTCCATGAACTCGGCCCCTCTTCTTCTTCTTCGTCTTTTCAGGAGACGATGAACGTGATAACATAACGGGACCTCGACTCTTTATGAATATATATATATATATATAAATATATATATATATTTATATATATATATTATATTTGCTGCGTGAGTTCAAAGCCCACCGAAGCCACCATGTGGTTCACAAGTGTGTCAAATAATTAAATAATTATGTTTAAGACGTAGCGAAAGGTCATTCACAATGTCGAAACAAATTTCTCTTAGCCGGTTATTTTGCATTGTCTTATATCTTCTTGTTGAATATCATAGCTAACATGCATAACCTTGTAGATAACTCAAGAAGAGTAAATATATCTTGCTATTTGGCAGAAGCGTAAGAGACCTAGTGGTTATTACAAAATGTTTTTGAACTGCAAATGTGTCCTGGGATGGCAATTGGATACTTTAAACTTCCATTAACGATAGTTAGACAAAGTTGGTGACTAATTTGCAAATGGGAGAATTGGAGACGTTTTAAGTGAAGTTTGCAATTCATTCAAATGTAAACACATCCAGCACTATGTAAAAGAAGCTTATTCGTTCAGCCAGTAGGCTATATGGACGTCAAAAAGACCGTTTCAGTGTAAATTATGGCAATCAGTGATGAATTATGATATAAACCACCGTGTGTTTAACAGCATGAGGAGAACAAAGTTGGTGCATATTGTATTGTATGGCAGTCATCAGAGGCACTACTTGCAAAGGCATTGGTTGTAATCAGCAGTGATGACAGTCGTTTGCTATCCTAATTTTGCTATTTTTTTACTCATGATGATCATAGGCCCAAATAGCTACCTTTTTAGGCTTATTCATGCCACAACTAAATTATTTGCATCCCAGTAGCATTCCAAAAGGTTCCTATATTTGATATTTAAGATTTTTATTGCTCAAAGTACAAATGTTGATCGAACTCGTCAGTGCAAAAAGAGCATAAATATATCCTCTTCTAAAAAAGACGAAAAAGAAGAGGGTGAGTTCATGGACAAAAGTGTATTTATACTGACGTTTCGGAAGCCTTCTCGCTTCCATCATCAGAGTAAAGTGCTTGCTGCTCCTGGTGGTCTTGAGTTAGTCAGTCTTGCCGCGTGAACTTTGATCAGCCCGCGTCCACCATGGATATAATACGAGGCACACTGTACACTGCCCGTAGTCTGAAGACGACCTGGGGGACCAGTCTCGAAAAGTTACGCATCAAAGTTTCGATTTTTTCCCAAAGAATTTCGTCTTTTTCTATATATATATATATATATATATATCGCGTTCATCATCTCCTGAAGAAGACGAAGAAGAAGAGGGGGCGAGTTCATGTACCAAATTGTATTTGTACTGACGTTTCGAAAGCCTTCTCGCATCCATCATCATATTCAAGTGCTTGCTGCTCCTGGTGGTCTTGAGTTAGTCAGACTTGCCGCGTGCCTCGTATTATATCCATGGTGGACGCGGGCAGATCAAAGTTCACGCGGCAAGACTGACTAACTCAAGACCAACAGGAGCAGCAAGCACTTTACTCTTCTTCG
The DNA here is from genome assembly GCA_017591395.1 of Schistocephalus solidus. NCBI lineage: Eukaryota > Metazoa > Platyhelminthes > Cestoda > Diphyllobothriidea > Diphyllobothriidae > Schistocephalus > Schistocephalus solidus. The sequence continues at coordinate 283,562 of WEDG01010044.1, read as the reverse complement.
TCTTCTTCGGGAGATGATGAACGCGATAAGATAACGGGACCTCGAATCTTTACGCATATTAATATATATATATATATATATATATATATATATATATATATATATATATATATATATATATAAAGATTGCAGGTCGTGATATCTTATCGCATTCATCACCTCCAAAAGAAAAGAAAGAAGAGGAGTGGCGAATGCATGGACCACATTGTATTTGTACTGACGTTTCGAAAGCCTTCTCGCATCCAACATCAGATTATCGTGGTTGCTGCTCCTGGTGGTCTTGATTAAGTCAGTCTTGCTTGTGCCTCGTACTATATTCATGGTGGACGCGTGAACTTTGATCTGATTGTTCGCTGCTGGCCTCCTTAGATCTCCCCGAGGTTGAACGGCGGCGGGCTCGCGTGACCTCTGTCCCCTTTGGAGCCGGTGTAGTTTAAGGCAAGGCAACGTGTCTGTTGGCCTCCACCACAACAATCACCGGACTTATCAGTCGTCAGTGCTCTCGTGATTTGTTCTCCATTTTTCGGGCACATTGGTGAGGCAGTGTTTGACTTAGGTCAGGTGAACTCCGGTCACCTCCCCTCTTTTCCGTTAGCATCGGGTCTCCTTTCCGCGTGCTTGTTTGCCATATGAACTCTTGCCAAACTGGTCCGAGCCTTGTACGAAGTGCCTGGTAGGTGGGATGTAAGTCTACAGCTCGTTTGAGTGTGCCACTTGAGGACCAACTCTCAAGCACCCGTCTGGCCATCTACGCATTGACTCGGCCAATCCCCTTCGTTTTCTTAAAGGCTGAACCATGATTTCGCCTTGGAGAATACGAGGGTGATTGGCCGAGCCAATTAGAAGATGGGCGCACAGCCCTCCACTGGGCATGCAGATGGGAGGACTTAGAGAGGCCAGATTCATCCAGCTACGCTCAGCTGAAATTCCTGTACCAGTGCCTTGGCGAGAACGTCTTATCGAAATGTTTAAATATAGACCGCCCGTGAACACGGACCTTTTCCAACGGACGATGGCAGATTTCAAGAAGAGCTTGCCACGTCCGGATTCGCAAACACCACCTTATGATTGAAGAACGTTATTCGACTTGTCAGGCAATCCTTGACAGTGCATGGCATCACCGCAAGTCACATGATGACCAGCTTTCTAGGAAATGTGTCAAAATCAGTCCGAGGAAGCAACCCTCCTCGTATGGGGTCATGGTTAACAACTTGTCCTCCACTCGGCTCCCTCAGCAACAACTAGCGGTTCTATCCTATGAAGAAAAAATTAGCACGAGGGATACTCGACCAGGATACTTCATCGCATCCCTCGAGTCACCGCTCCAGATGTGCGATGCGGGTGAGGAGAGCAAAAATTCCACGCGGCAAAAAGTGGCAAATCTGCTCCTCCAGCACAAACGTCAGACGATGATTGCAAAGGCAGAAAAACGAGAATTTCTGAAGATACGAAATGTAGAGGACACCGTCACCCTGCTCGCCTATAAAGGGCGCTCGACTGTCGTCATGGCTAACCATGAGAACGGAGCAAACCTGAGTAACCTCTTGATGGACAAGGAATCCTATGTGCCATCGATAATTAACAACTTAAGAAAGTTAAAAAGACACGTTGGCGAGCATACGTTAGCTTTCGATAAATTCAAATCAGGTCTTTACATTTATATCACTGTGTAACGAAGTTCAGGTAAGTAGAAGAAATTGTACGGTTGTCAGTGGGGGGAGGGGAAAGAAATAAAATTGCGTTCCGTGAAAGAATAAATGCACATTGAGGTAATCTGGGCTGGCAGTTTGTCCTTGCCCACTGCGTATAGGATAGGAGTAGTCGATAAATAACATGATCATAAGCTGCTGGAAAGGTGCTTTACAGAGCTTGGCTTAGGCGCCTTCGTAGAAGTTCACTTGCTGCGTCCCCTTGAACTGGGACCCTGATGAAAAGTTATTTCTTGTGTGCCGTTAACAACGGCAGCTTTTGTGATGTTTCGGTCATATTCATAGCAATACATCTATCTGGATATCCATTCTATCGAAAAGTGATTTCTACAGCCTTAAGCTATTCGTCAATGCTATCGACCGAGCAGAGCTTTTTCACCCTTTAATATCTTTGTGGTTGCATCTGATCAAACGTACATTCTAGCTGTAATGGTTACCATAAATCAGGCGCACCGTCAATAAAATTTACTCTAGAAGAGAAAAAATCCGGATAGCTCCCATTCCTAGACGTGATCCTGAGTAGAAGGCCTGACGGGAGTATTCAACGAAGAGTCTATCGTAAGAAGACATGGTCGGGACAATACACTCATTTTGAAAGTTTTGTACCACTGAACATAAAGCGTGATTTAGTGTGGTTTCTGACACAAAGGACGAAAAGGATCTGCTAGGCCGATAGAAACGACGAAGAGCTTAAGGTTGTAGAAAGCACTTTTCGACAGAATGGATATCCAGATAAATTTATTGCTAAGAATATGACTGAAAGACCTCCAAAGCTGCCATTGCTATCGACAACAAGAAACAACTTTTCATCAGGGTACCATTTCAAGGAGACGCAGTCAGTGACATCCTACGAAGGTGCCTTAGCCAAGCTGTGTCAAGCACCTTTCCAGCAGCTGATGCCCATGTACTTTTCTAGACTATTCTCATCCGTTACGAAGGGGCCAAGGACAAACTGCCAGCCCAGACCACCTCAATGTGCATTTATTCTTTCACCTGCTCCTGTGGGGCCGAATATATTGGTCGCACGAGCCGGCATTTGTCAAAAAGAGTACGAGAACACTTTCCAGCATGGTTAGGAAAGGGGCAGATAAAGAACATAAACAGCTCTATTCTCGCGCGTGTGGTCGACACAGGCCATCGTGTAAATGCCAAAAAGGCCTTCCGCGTAATTCACAAGTTCCCCTTAACCTATTCAAAATTCCTTGGACAGCGTCTGTTGGCTACGGCAGAAGCAGCTGCAATTGGGCAACGCAAACTGCTCCTGTGCGCTCTTAAGAAATTTATACAGGCACTGCAATTAACGTGGCCGAAGGCCACCAATTTATCAGCCCGCATCAAATTACCTGTCCCTGCGGCCCCATTCCTCTGACCATGATCATAAAACGGACCGCAATTTTGTTTCTTACCCCCTCCTTCCCCTTTTCCCACCCTGACAGCCGTACAATGTGTTCTACCTACCCACATATTTGACTTGGTTACAAAGATAAATTCAAAGTTCCGATGAGAATTTATCGAAAGCTAAAGTATGCTCGCTAAATTTGTTTTTTTGCATTTTTCAATGGGCATTGTCGTTACTCTAAAACAGTCCAAAGATCCCTCGGCGTTAAAGGTGCTCAATTGTTACCTACGAATAAATACCAAACTTTTGAAGGCGAAAGAACGGGTCAGATTTATTGTGAAATGCATCGAAGGAAATGAGTATTCGAACTTCTACTGGAGAGCATTGCGAAGGAATCGTACAGATATCACCTGCGATACCTTTAAAAGGTATTTCCAAAATGACCTGAAAAGCACCCGTGTAAAAGTGAAAGAACTAGGACGTCACGTATGCCAATGTAGTGTCATACTCGACCATCTAAACAAAGATGAGAGACAGGAATTTGAAAAATATACAGTGTGAATTGCGGAAAACGTGGAGAAATAAAAATAGCTGCCCTGCTTTGGAGTATACACGAAGGCAGACCACAATTGAAGCTCCCAGAAGACCCCAGTGGGTACGTACACAATCTTTGGTGAAATATCTTCATAAAACGTCGATTGAAGCCTTATCACTTAGTCCTAAGTTTTGCTGCCCGCGTCAGAAACCCAGCCAACTAAAGCTAGAAATACGGATTGAAAACCTCACTCATCAAACTCATGACCACCAGCCAGTTTTGACAGACAGCGCACAATACCTTAAGTCTTCGTTGGTTATCTGTTCTTATCAATCTTTAAACAATGGCCAGAAATGTCGAGGCTTACTAACAAATTAAAAGATTTCTGGCAAAACAAAGATGTCCTCATAACGAGGCCAGATAAGGAAATAGGCATTGTCTCAATGGACAGAACAGACTATATTATGAAACTACAAGCAATTCTGTCAGACAAGGAAACGTTTATAAAGACAGAAAAGGGGAAGAATTGGACTGAAGAGGTAGGAGCACAACTGACGGACTGTTTGAAAATGACTTCAAACGGAAGGTCTGATGAGCAAAAATGACCCAGAGCGCCTCCAGTTCCTTCGGCCCGCATGTACCACGATTGTACAGCTTACCAACAATCCACAAAGATGGCCCACCCGTTCGTTCCATCATAGATAGGAAGAACTCACCGTACCACGCGATAGCAAAATGGTTAGTGGACGAACTAAAGCCCATACAGGATCAGCTAGCACCACATAGCTATCGACATACTTTTGAGTTCGTTTAAAGGCGTGAAAGACATCGACCTGAACGGCATGGCGATGTTTTCACTGGATGTCTCGTCTCTTTTTACGAATGTGCCAGTCACGGAGACATTCAACTTTATCTGTGAATTCAATACTTCCAGCTAACAAGATATAGGAATACCCGTGAATGCGCTCAAGTAACTGTTATTAAAATGTACCTTGAACGTGCAGTTCTTATTTAACAACAACTTATACAGACAGATCGGTGGATTAGCTACGGGCTTACCCCTTGGCCCACTTCTGGCGAATATTTTCTTGGGCAAGCTGCCGTTATAAATGGCAAACAAAACAAAACTTTTCATCAGGGTCCCATTTCAAAGGGACGCAGCAAGTGAACTCCTACAAAGGCGCCTAAGCCAAGCTGTGTCAAGCACCGTCCAAGCAGCTGATGCCCATGTATATTTATTGACTACTCCCGTCCTTTACGGAGGGGGCAAGGACAAACTGCCAGCTCAGACCACCTCAATGTGCATTTATTTTTTTACCTGCTCCTGTGGGGCAGAATATATTGGTCGCACGAGCCAGCGTTTGTCAAAAAGAGTACGAGAGCACCTTCCAGTATGGTATGGAAAGAACATAAACAGCTCTATCGTCGCGCATTTGCTAGACACAGGCCATCGAGGCCTTCCGGGTTATTTACAAGTTCCCCTTAACCTTTTCAGAATTCCTTGGACAGCGGCTGTTGACTACGGCAGAAGCAGCTGCAATCAGGCTACGCTAACTGGCCCTGTGCGCTCAAAAGAAATTTATAAAGGCACCATAATTACCGTGGCCGAAGGCCACAAATTTATCCGCCCGCATCTAATAACATGTCCCCACGGCCACCACTCCTCTGACCATGATCAGAAAATGGACCGCAATTTTGTTTATTCCCCCTCTCCCCTCCCCCCACCATGACAGCCGTACAGATTTTCTACTTACCCGCAAATTTATCCGCCCGCATCTAATTACATGTCCCCACGACCACCACTCCTCTGACCATGATCAGAAAACGGACCGCAATTTTGTTTTTTCCCCCCTCTCTCCCCTCCCCCCACCATGACAGCCGTACAGATTTTCTACTTACCCGCATATTTGACTTAGTTACACACTGATATAAATGTAAAACCTGGTGAGAACTTATCGAAAGCTAACGTATGCTCACCAAATTGTCTTTTCAATTCTCCATATGGAATTTGCGCTTCTCTATAACTTCAGAAAGCTCGTGAACAGCAAAATTAAACTTTCGACAAGCTGCGAAAGACAGCAGCTCTCACGCAAAGAGAAGTGCTGCTACAAAACCCAATGATACCTTGATGTCGCGCTTCTACGATCTACCATAGGTTCACAAGAAAGGAGTGCCCTTACGCCCCATCGTATTCTTACGTGGAACTTCAAACTTTTGCTTGTCAAAGTGGTAAAACCAGCGTTTTTGTTTCCTAATTAAGGATTAGAAGTGGACAGTTACGTTAGCTGTTGAGTTCTTTAAACGCATCAAACATCTTGAAGTAGAGGCAGACGATGTGATGGTGCCATTTGACTTAATTTCGTTATTTATCATTATCTAACCCGCATTGGCTTTCTCCTAGAAAAATATGACAAGGCCGACCAGAAACTCGAACGTGCACATGGGTTCGCCTTTGTCTGGATTAATTGCCAAGGCATTTTTGCAGATGCTTGAGCAGCTGGTCTTTACCTCGTACCAGATGCTTTGCACAATACTCGGATCAGTTCGGCCAGAGCCGATAGGGCAAACGAGTACGTGGAACGGAGACCCGACGCTCACGGAAAAGAGATGTGGTGGCCGGAGTCCCCATTTCCAAAGTCAAACTCTTCCTCACCAATGTGCCCGCAAAACGTAGAACATATCACGAAAGGTAGCAACGACTGATAATCCCGCTGATTAAATTGGTAAACTCTAAAAGACCCGCTTCCTTGCCATAACCTATGACGTCTTCAAAGGAGATAGAGGTCGCGCGAACTCGGAGCTTTTAAACCGAAGAAAGATCTAAGGAAGTCAGCAGCGAACGAGCAGGTCAAAGTACACGCCTCCACCGTGGATATACTATGAGGCATGCGGCAAAACTGCCTAACTCAACACCACCAGGAGTAGCAACTATGGCATTCTGATGTCGGCAGCGAGAAGGCATTCGAAAAGACATCACAAATACAATTTGATCCATGGTCTCGTCTGCTCTTGTCTATCCTCTTCTTTTGGAGATGTTGAACGCAATATATATATATATATATATATATATATATATATATATATATATTTATATTTATATATTTATATATATATATTGCAGAGAGGAAACACGACAGAGAATATGGGTAGATTGATACAGTCTGTTTCGGGCTTATTCTGCCTTCATTCAGCCAATCATAACCCTGACTACCAGCTGGGACTGGAAAAACAACCATGCGCTCGAGTACGGCGCGGACAGTCCACACAATGCGTCTAGCAGATGGGTCGTAAGCACTTCATCGAAACCAAAGTTCATCAGTGCGTCACCACCTGTCATTCTCTGTCGCTGCAGATCGGGTATTTATTCAAACAGGAATAGGCGCACACCGATCTAGTGGCTTCCCGAAGCAAACAAGCTCTGTATGGGTGGCAAAGATCACGAACAGGAAACCAATTACCAGGCTGAAGTCGGCTTAGTTATAATTGCCGAGAGGAGACACGACAGAGAATATGGGTAGATTGATACAGTCTGTTTCGGGCTTATTCTGCCTTCATTCCGCCAATCATAACCCTGACAACCAGCTGGGACTGGAAACACAACCATGCGCTCGAGTACGGCGCAGACAGTCCACACACTGCGTCTAGCAGATGGGTCGTAAGCACTTCATCGAAACCAAACTTTATCAGTACCTCACCACCTGTCATTCTCTGTCGCTGCAGGTCGGGCATTTATTCAAACAGGAATAGGCGCACACCGATCTAGTGGCTTCCCGAAGCAAACAAGCTCCGTATGGGTGGCAAAGGTCACGAACAGGCAACCAATTACCAGGCCGACGTCGGCCAAGTTATAATTGCAGAGAGGAGACACGACAGAGAATATGGGTAGATTGATACGGTATTTTTCGGGCTTATTCCGCCTTCATTCAGTCAATCATAACCCTGACTACCAGCTGGGACTGGAAACACAACCATGCGCTCAAGTACGGCGCAGACAGTCCACACACTGCATCTAGCAGATTGGTCGTAAGCACTTCATCGATACCAAAGTTCATCAGTGCCTCACCACCTGTCATTCTCTGTGCCTGCAGATCGGGTATTTATTCAAACAGAAATAGGCGCACACCGATTTAGTGGCTAGTATCAATCTACCCATATTCTCTGTCGTGTCTCCTCTCTGCAATTATAACTTGGCCGACTTCGGCCTGGTAATTGTTGCCTGTTCGTGACCTTTGCCACCCATACGGAGCTTGTTTGCTTCGGGAAGCCACTAGATCGGTGTGCGCCTATGCCTGTTTGAAGCACCTGACTCCATGTCCTGCACTTAATAATTTCAGAAATTATTTTCCCCGATATATATATATATATATATATATATATATATATATATATATATATATATCTATATATTTAATAGCATGGGATTGGGAGTGAACTTGGCAGCCCGAACATTTTTATGAACCAGAAAGCCACATCTTGCTGTAAAGGTCTACCCATTTATGTTGCCAGTACTATAAACGGAAGTGCAGAACCAGCCAGGTAAGCTTTTCCTCCGTATTTTGTTTTGATAAAAAAAGCTTAAGGATAATTAGTTTTGTTGAAGAAAGCTGAGGTATCGCCAACGGAACCCATTTTTTCCGTTCTGCATCGTTGCGCACTTTTGCACCCCACCAGCAGCCGGAAAATGGATGAAAAATACATCCCTTGTCTTTGTCAGTATTGCTTATCGGCCTATTCTTTAAAGTATTTTTAAAAATGTACCTCAGGTTCTCAAAACGCCTGGCGAGTGAGTTTAATAAACCAATCATTTTCTTTTACTTCCTCTGGTGTCTGATGGCATTGGCTTAACTAACACCTATCAAAACGTTGACTTATCATGTTAAAATTGCTCTTTTATTTGCGACTAAATCTCTCAATCTTCTCACTATTCCCCATATAAATAATTTTTTGATAAAGTAAATAAGGGAAATGGAATTTTTACAGCAATAAATTGCACCATATAAATATTTTAAGTGCTTTGTTTGTCTGTTTAATAATGCTTTTTGACTGTTCCACCTTAATCAATATCAACAGCCAAAGAGCAATACCGTGACACTTCCGCTTTCGATGAACAGATGACTTATGTAACTTAACCTCCCGGATTTTAGGTAATATAATGATATATAAATCATTGTTGGCTTTCATGAAATTATTGTAGCTATATTCTTAAGTGACATAATTCGTTATTTGACATTTTGAGTGCCTTTACACAGAACCTTGCTGTTCTGTGTTTTTATACCACAGATACCGCTAAGATTATTTCAGGTGGGTCAAATTAAACATAGATTAGTGGTTCAGATAATTAGAAAACTGTTTCGTCATGCAAGTTATAGTTGTTTGTTGGCCAACTTTATTTTTAAAGCTTGGAATAATGACACGCCAGTCATATTTCCAAAGCGTTAGACTGTTTAAAATCATTTCACGGCATTTTTAGTGGCCTAACATTTAAAGCTCTCATCACGGTTCCTTGCTTAAAAAGGTAAAAGAAAATTGAGAAAAGGAGATGTTAAAAATGTCAACGTCATTTTCGCAGAAACAGTGCTGGGCGCACCAACAGTATATTTGCAAGGTCTTCCCTGCAGGAGGCTGGTGGTAACAGAGGTCACTGATTATCTTATTATTGCACCTAATGCCATGTCATACTTACAACCTCGGGCTAAATTTTATCTAAACACTTACCCATTTAACTCTGACATTCACTCTAATCAAAATCCCTAGCGTAATCCTTTATATTTCTAACTCTTGACCAAGATCAAACCGTAGGGAAAATTCTTAATTTAAATTTCACTCAATACCACCTGTAAGATGGGGTTTTTAAAAGCGTACCCCATCGGTGCATTTATGTACGCATTACAAACAAAAACATGCTCTAATAATTTTCTATCTAAAATTTCGGCGAAATTATCTATCAATATTTTGGTAAGCAAAAATATTTTAATTATGCATAGAATAGTACTCAGGATACGGAATTTATAACATTTACGAGAATTAGTCTCAAATATTTAAAGTGAAGACACTTGTATGGCATTCGTGTAGGTGCACATTATAACCAAAGCAACATTGATATTAATTGAATATTGAGCTGATACCTGTATATTGTTTTTTTAGTTTTGTCATATGATCTATTGGTTGGATACAATAACAGGAAAAATAAATATATTAATTTGAGTAGAACCTTACACATTTGGAGTATTGTTTGCCTCATTTATGCCATTTCTTCTTAGTCGTTTGTTCGGATGCTGTTGACATAGGAGAATTTTAAAAAGGCTTAAAATTGAGTGGTGATGGGTATGTTAAGGAAAAAATAAAAAAGAAAAATTTTGTGGCAAAACACATATTTTGAAGCAAATATATTTGATTATATTTGCGGCAAACGAAGTGCAAAACTTTTGCATAGTGTGAATAGACTTCAAATGGTCGCTGATTTTCTCAGGTAAAATCAGGAGATGCAGGCTAATTTAACTGCGCGTGCGTCAAACAATTTAACAAAAATATTTTCTAAAGAAATCGATTAATGCCAGTCGACTATTTGAATACATTTTTAAAGATAAAGAAGCCAGCAAATTATGCCGTTTTGTATAATACGAAATATGTTTGAGGTCTTTATGCACCAAGATCTCTTTCGGCAATGCTAGGAACTTAAAAGCTCACCTGTAGGCAAGTTGAAAATTAATAACACACATGAGTGACCCAATCTTTCCTTAGTATTGACACTGAAAGAAACGAATGCGTTAACGCGCAATTCTTTTTAATCGACCGAGCATATCGGATGTCACGATTGGGTAACTGTACCTTATAGGTCATTACGATACGCATGAAAAGCGCGAGCGTAACGCACATTGTCAAATATTGTTTTCTTGTCGTTATTTTTCATTTTAAAACGAAAAAATGAAGACGGACGTCCAGTTTTTAATTTTTAAAAACTCTTTCTCTGTAATTATATTTCAAACGTTAATTTAGGAGAAACAAAAATGTAAAATTAACGTGACGTATCGAACTCATACAAATTTAATTCAATGATAATAATCAATCAGGAAGATCAGAGTAGCATATGATTTGTGGGCTTCTCACATTCGTCTTGTTTTGATCATGTTTTGAGCTGTTTTTTGCAGTAATAAAAAGTGTTTTTTGCTCAAATATGTAAAAAATTCACGAATGAATCCAAGAAACATGATTATTATTTGGATGGCTTGCTATCCAATGCAGCCACTAGGCTTTTTCAGAATCTAGCCACCGGTATGTTGGACCTCAGATTACGCGAAATAAGCGCACACTGCGTCCCCCAAAGATCAATATAAATAAACGATCAATCGTAAGGAAACGTTAGGCTTAATGTGAAATAAAAATTAATATTTCTTTTGCCTAGAAATACTAATTTGTACAAAGAGTGCAAATTCCAAAAAGATAACAATCGCTGTAGTTGAAATAAAACTGTAGTTCTTAATGAATAGGAAGTCTCTCTATGAACAAAAACGTGTGAATAAAGCAGCGAAACTGGAACTACTTGTAAAAATAGTATTTATCTGATTTTTAATATACATATCTCTGCTGATTAGGTGCAATGTATATTATGGCTGCCATCAAGCTACGTAACATGCAAGTGTATATGTAAACACCATTTCACAAGAAGTGACAGTTTTTGATCCGTTCTCACATAATCTTAGATGCATTTGACCAAGTTAAATGGGTTTTATTTTGATTTTGTCGATAGGGTCGTCACAGAATTATAATGTTTCAGAAGCTCACATGTATACAGGCCAGCCACTGACTAATACTTTTTTATAGAATCTTTATGTTAATTTGTAAGAATACATTTTTGTGTATATTAAGTTGAATTTTCTATTTTTTAATTTCATTTTAACTATTTCGGGTTTATATTACGATGCGTTTTAGCTCTTTTTTGAAAATTTTGTGAATTCTGTACGATTTTCAGTTTCTTCAGTCAACTGCCCATAAATGTAGATTGCGTTCGATGTGTTTAGTATAACATTCAAAATAAGGTATTTCTTAAAATCATTTGCCAAATTAACGACTGTTTGACCATTGATTTTAATGCAGATGGTTGTCTGGTTCATATCGTTTGACTCATTCAAACAATAAAACCGGCTGCCAAACAAATGAACGTTCACAACAAAACCCGGAAAATATATTCTTATGATCCATTAACATAATTTCTATATACGTTTTCAATTAAAAAAGAGCTCTTCGTAGATAGTTTATTGTCGAATGTCTGCGTATTTAACGTTCTTTGAAGGTGCTTTCAAGGGAAAATGGGATGGTTTGACATATTTGTTCCCGTCGCTGAAACGTAGATATACTATTTTAGGCTCAAAATTAAAAAACTCACTTCTCTTTTTCTATTGTAGTGTTTATTTATATCTTCGCTTACTTCTGAGCCTAGTTCAAAGTGTTCAAACACACAAGCGAGTGGACAAATATATCCTTCGATTTTGCGATAAAATTTTAATCTTCTGGCCCTTTCGTTTCCAGATTCATTTATAGTCAACTGCTGACCACATTAACTATGACAATGAAAAGTGGAGGCGGGTTATTGCTTCTCGTTTATATGCGCATTTAAGGTCCTCATTATCGCTGGGTTAAAGCAAAGTATATTCGAACAATTTTATTAGTGTTTTTCTGTACAAAAGGTCATAAATTTGCATAACTCAATTTTTTGCTGAATGAATCTGCCTCCTGATTTTCATTAAAACTAAAAAAAAGTTCCGTTCTCCGAAGTGATGTATTCCATATTTTTGCGGCTTGTATTAATTTTCTTTCATAATACTGCGAACAAAAACCAAATGTATTGATCTGTAGATTTAACTATTGTAGGGAAATTCCTTAATAGCAAGAAACATCGGATGTAGTCCCATGAAGCCCCATCTTCCTGTAAATTTACCGATCTGAAGTGAACTCTTTAATATAAAACAACTAACTCTGCATCAATTCAATACAAAAAACAAAAATGTTGTCTCCAAATGCGTGCCCTGTCTCTACCTAAAATTCTGATAGAGACATTTAATGAGTTAGGCAGTCTACTCTACCTCTAAAACAAACTGGTCTTTTATAATAAGCTGCCATTTTCCGCCGCACTTTTAAACATTCTTACTTCTGATGTACCTTCTATCTGTTTTTCAACTAAGTGGTTGCATCCCTATTGTGAAATGCACTGCATTTTACTATTATGTATTAGACTTTGGTTGTGTTGTTAATGAGAAGCGCGGATTGGAACAATTTTTTTTGCTTAATGCAGCAAACAAATAACGAGTTTTTGTGTTTCCTAGGGCGTTAATGGTATGCTGCAGTTAGGCTTCGACGTTTGTTTTATAACTGCTACGGTCACTGTAAAAACAGCATCAATTCGTAATGTGTCTGCCTAGACGAGTTCATTTAAACTCACGCGTGAGAAACTGCCTGCAAAAAGCAATATCTCTATACGATAACAACGCACAAATAACATAGAGTGAGCATCCGGGATTTCCATTCTTAATCTCAATACTCTAACGAAATCATCTCATCTCTTACGCCATTAATCAGAGCTCTAACAAATATAAAAATATGTTCAGAGCTCACAAGCAAGCCCTGCACACATTGAAAATTTTAAACATTATAATTCAGACTTTCTTTCTACCATTTAATCACATTGACTTGTGAAACTAATCCTGCTTCGGAGAACCTTTTCGATGACCACTTTAGTTATGACAGTACCAGAGACCATACGTGGAATAAGAGGTCAGATTGACTAAGTGCAGCTTATAAAAACTCTTCGGAAAATCGAGTCGAACATCCATACGTTTAAGTCAGTGAAACCTATCCACCCTCAGACAACTGGGTAGAGGAGCGTGCGTGATAGTTGAACTCGATGTATTCGCGCGACAGAGCAGAAACCAGTAGAAAAACAACTGGTTTGAGAGGGTTTTTTGCATAAGTAGGGAATGCTTTTAGATAGGGCAGGGGAAGGAGTAGACCTACGCGGCTCCCAATGCTGCCTTGGAAGGGAAATGGCAATAGAGTGGGACAACGGACAGATGGATTAGCACTCGTTGATAAGGGTCGGGTCAGAGGCGAAAGAAGCTTCAAATTTGGTTGGCCAAATCTGCGGCTGGGAGTGACGAGATAGCAAAATTTTATTTGAAATTATTTGGGCCTGGGAAAAAGATAGAATTCACCACCAAAGAACAAGGAAACAACGTTATTTTCCATGTACTATGAGAGTTATACCATTGTGTTTAAAGTTAGCCATACAGGCTGACCACTTTAGACTCGCATCAACGAATAAATATGGCTGCCCACAGAACCGAAATAACTAAAGTCTCATGTCTATCTCAAAAAGTATTGAGTGGCCCTGATTAGGTTTAGTCCAAGTAAGAAATAACAGTTGATGTGATGGTAAAGGACGTATGTACTGACTCTTCTGCGTTTGCAGGTTTTCAATGATATTTCTTAAACTTTCATTCTTTCCTTTTACAAATCATGGTGATTTTCAGCATTGTCAGCCTAATATTATTGCATAATTACACGTTTTTTTACTTAGTTTGAGGGTTGTCTATACATTTTCAGTGTGGAGAGCTATGCACACGACAAGGAATATAACAAACTTTTCGAATAACCCGGTTTCTGGTCCATTCTTCCTCTATTGAGCCAATCAGAACTTAGACCGGCACCTGGAGACAGAAACAAAAATGCATGCTCATTAGTAGTTTCCTGTCTGCTCAAGAACAATGTTTCCCAAATGGATTTTTTAAAAAGACAATAGATTCTTGTGCACCTATTCTTTAACTGTATTTAAAAAATTGGGCAATGCCACAACTTTACCCAAAGGAAGCCGTTGTGTATTTCACTTGTAAACATTGGGCACACCAGCTCTGCATGGACAGTTTCGAACAAAAACTATTGCGTTATCATTTTTCGATTATAACTCTCTTTAAGAAGGAGGATCTTTTCTGTGAATTGGTTAGGTATATTTTCACATCAAGGGGGGAAATCCTTGTTTATTGAGTTTTTTAAGCATCCGCAGGCGACTCGGACGGCATCCACGAAGAGTTTAGTGGGACTACAGAGAAGAAAATTACAAAATATCTGTTTTGACCAAATTCTCAGGAAATGTATTGAAGAGTGAGGATATTTTGGTAACTAGCACAAAAGCTACAACACCAAGGCTAATTCCCATGTGTGTATAGTGGGTTAGGAATTCTCCCATGTGCCTAGCCTGGACGAATGAACCCGCTTTTTTATTAAACACAGCGCATCTAACTGATCACCCTTCTCAGACCTCTTTTTCCTCGATTGCATATTTTTAGCCTAAACTCCGATAACGAAAACTACATTTCAGGTCCAGAATGTTTCGAATACCCTCTTTGCTGGTTTCGGATGGATTTATACAAGATAGCACTTTGTGCTCTTCTACAATTTTATCAATGTAAATGGCTTTGGATCTTGCAAAATATAGGAAACTTCTAATGTAATGTACTAATTGTATAAGCCTTCCGATCTAAACCAAAAACTCATATTTACGTGCAGCATACCAGTGCTTATATCAGGCGGAATACCCACACGAATGATCCGAACAAGCGTGGCCAGTCTATATCTTAGGCGGTAATTAGAAGTCTTTTTTAACCCGATTGTTTATATTAGCATTTGCCTAATTACGATCGTTCAAGCTGTACGCGTTTTGGGTCAAGCGATCGTGCATGGGTGGCAGAAGACATCATTGCTTGGGGTCATGAGATTTGGGTGTGATTTCTGGGTGGGTATAGTGCAGGGGTTTAAAGCCAAATTTTTTTTAACCCAGGAATAAAAGGCACAAGAACTATAAACACCATCATTAAGGTAAGCTATGAACTCTTAGAGAAAGTTAATCATGTACCAGACATTTGTCTGTGGCCATTGATGTGTGTTCACACGATTGCCTTTGTTGCAGTGTGGATACTGTTGACTAAACATTTATTCATCGCAAACAACAGAATATTGCAAAGTTCTGCTCTTAGTTAGATCCGCTGATAAAAAATGTATTCGACTTTCGTAAGTAGCCATTTTCAAAGTTGGCTGATGTGCGTGCGTACATTGATTCAAGCTGTAAGCAAAGCCTCAATGTGTCTTTACGCACATGCTGATAAGCAGAACTGGAACTGGAACTGACATATTCCATGTATTCCTAAATTTCTTCTGTTGCAACAATATTAAATTTTTTTGAAGCTTTACTGTTTACCTAGATGAAGCGTACGCTTCAATGCAGCTGCGAGTATTAATAGTTCGTTTCCTCTTCGACTTAATGCATGGATATTAATCACATGTCTAAATCTTGTGTTGCAGTGTCAGTAAAATAACGCAAATTCTAGGAAAGAAACCTACAATGACAGAGTAGAATCAAGGACGTCAGAGCTTTATCGTCAATAATTCAACTATCATCCACTCCGAACTTTCCTAATGTATTATTCGTGTTAATTTTAGTTTGCAAGCAGATATGACACCAATTTTTGTCTCGGAGTTAACTGATTATTTTTTACTTTTATTTTATTTTTGGAAAAATTCTGTTAACCTAGGCGTTCTGAACTGTCCTTTTATCTCAATTTTGACATTTTTTTCGTCTTGTGAAGTAAGATATCTGACAACTTTGTCTGTCATACTATGTTGGCGAAAGAGCAAAGATTAGTCCGTACAAAGTCCAATAATTCTGAGTTACGTTTTTAGTTTTAATTATTATTTAAATTTAAGTATATTCTTAAATAAAACACAGAGTTATCAAAAACAGTTAAGTTATTCCCACAAACTGTTTGAATGAGCGTCTTTTTCGCTAAATATGAAAATCTTTCTCAGTCAAGAACGATTAAAATTGCAATGCATTTTGGTCCTTTAATTCTCAATCCTTCAGGGAAAAAATACTTATGTTGAGTTTATCTAACTATTTTTTTGCGTCTTTAGGGAAGTCAATCGAATTGCCTCTTAAAATTTAATAAAAAGAGTAGCTTCTGGCCCTTATGCAGTTAAAATATCGTGATATATATAAAACCCAATAGCCTGTTGCGTTTGCGCTTATGGTTTACAGTCTACGTGTTGTTGCAAGCTTTTCAAAACGCAGGAAATACTTTACTCAAGGTAATAATTTTGCGATACTTTTAATTGCTAACAAAGGAGTATAACAATAAGATATTTCGTTGCTTGGTTTCTTTATAGTATATTTAATTTTGTTGGCTATGAACATCAAGTTGCAACATTTATATAACGGAAGTAGTCAAGTTTTAACCAAATGCTTACCTTGCAAATTGGTGAAAATAAGTGAATATAAAAGACAAAAGTCATGTGTTTTTGTAATTTAAGATTTTTCTTGTGGGAAAATATTGATTTTAATTCTAAAGCAGTAACTATTCTAACCCAAAATTTACTTTATGATTCAAGTAAACATTTACTGATATTAGGCCTGCGAAAATATCTTATTCTATGCGGACGTTTATCTATGAGTGAAGTTCACTAATGTAAATGTTTCTACAATCGCTAGCGAATTGCATTTTCATTCTAAAATTTATGTCATAAATAATAAATAATATTCAACTGCATTAGTGATGGCTAATGGTAAGTGTGATCTCAGCTAATTTGAAACCAAAAATGTAAACTTACATGCAGATACATAGATTATAATTTTACTTTTGAAAATAAGGATGATGTCTGCAATAAATAACAAGATCCTATCAGCTGCGCACCGTTATATAACCTAAGGCCTTGATCGTTGTATACACATAGTGGTATATGATGGAATTCGGGCTCTTATGGGAACATCAACATCAGTTCTTCTCGGAACATGCCACAGCAATATTGTTCGTTTGATTCTTAAAACTATTCGCGCAACGGGATTTAATATTTATTAAATTTCAATAAACAAATAACCGGATTGGGTTCGCAGACGCACAGAAACCCTTCGCTTAACAATTCTTCTGCTTCGCCTTCGACCTGTTCGCAGATCTCAGGTGAAACACATTGCAACGTACATTTTCTTATTTCCATGTCAAATTATAAGTTGAAGAATAGGCCATGTTGTACGCGTAGGTCTTCTTCGTTTCCCCATAAAGCAATACTTCGCTTTGTGTGTTGCAAAACGAGACAAGCTTGAGGTTGGTTACGACGCTTTACTTGTGACTTAAAAACAGGTTTAAGCACTTATCAATCGTCACAATGTGTTAGCTGCAATAACGCGGTGCGTTTTTAATGAGAGTGGTACTTCAGTTCTGCCTAGAACTGTGGAGATTTGTAGTTATCCTATTTTTTATCCCAGTCTTTCGGATGCGAAGGAAGTCGGTCGCATGTTGCCGGGTTGCAGATGATACTCACAGGTTGTTTTTCAGCTTTTTGATCCAGTGCGCCCATTTATTGCTCCAGGCGCTTGAAACCTTTTGTCATCAGTAAGTGAAGGGCTAGCGTTAAATTAGAGAAAGTATATGCATTGCAGGTAAAATTTACAATTTAAAATATTTCGTGAACATTATGGCAGTCTTTTTTAATGTGCGAGGTTGATATATTAATATTTTATTATTATTATTATATTATTTTTATTATATATTATTTATTTATTTATATTTAATATATATACTTTGGAAAAAAAGAAATGAGCCCACATCCAGTAGAAGGAATGCACTGAGGGGTTTGGGCCAGCCGACTTGAAAACTGCTAATAACGCCTTTCCAAATAATCCTAATTACCTTGATGCGTACTTGATCTTAAGTAGAACGGGTGATCATATAATTATAATTAATCCTAACTTCCTTTATCTGCTTAATTCATATCCCGATCACTGAAAATTAAAAACAGTTCAGAGGAATCTTCAGGCATTAGTCAATTAGAGTTCGCAATACTTAAAAGGGTAACAATTACCATTCAGTCAGAAATACTATATAAAATTATTTTAAAAAGTTATAATGAGTGAACTCCGAATCTGTTTTGTCGGATCATCGTCATTTTGTCCGTTATGGTTACATTTAACCACATTATTGGACAAAAAATCCCAAATGTTTTAAGTAAGATTATTTTAAAATAACCTAGCCTCTGCATTATCATGCACGATGTTTATGCTTGTTACTGATATTAGTATTTCAATTCCTTGATAAGGAAAGTTTTCATCCGAATAATGGCTGATATATAAATGGTCGACTTAAATATGTTTTTTTCTTTAATCAGTTTATGAAATTTTCATGAAATCGACCGCCTGTATTTTATTTATTCATTTATGCATAAAAATCTCTGAATCAGATGAACTTTTATTTCTGCCCATTGAACAAACAGCATCGCAACAGTTAAATACCAACCAAAACACGCTAACAAAATAAATTAAATAAGTGCTCTATAGTTAAGGTTGATTAAATGAGTCACGGTTCCATTTATATTTGAAACCCGAAAATCCGTTGTATTGACCAAGCTTATTCGGGAAAACTGATTTTATGAACAATCAATAGTTTAAAGATCTGTCACAAGTGAACTAATTTATCTGATTTAAATGCAAAAAGCAAAAAACCCTAAAATTTGATGAACATAAGTGCACTGAGTTCGGAATCCGATGCCAAAGACATTAATTACATAATAATTCAAAATGCATCTCCCGAAATTGGACGGAAATTTTCACGTTAACAATTTGTAGACAAACAGTGGCTAAACATAATTTTTAATTATGAAAAAAGAAGCACCACGCACATCATCGGAAAGGATCGAATCCTCCGTTTATTGAATACGAAAGCCTTTTTCTTCTCCAGTTGGTGCAATTTCTAGTATCCAGCAACACAACAACATGACAATGTTTGGTCTGCGTAAATTTTAGAGGTGTTTTTCAATATTGCCTGATAGATACACGGTATATTTAAACTGAAATCTCCTTCAAAAGAACTAGAAATTAAACATTAGTTACGCATTTTCTTTCTAAAAGAATTCAGTTAGACATAAGCACACTCGTTGACAATTAATTAATACATTTTCAAATGCTCTGCACGAACGCACGCCAGAAGGCATCAAGGGGCGGTGAAAGGTTTTGCATACAAGGATTATAAGGTGTCCATTCATCCAGTTTACTAGTGCCGCAAAGCTGTCCACAGAAATATGCTACTTTTTCTCACAAAGGGAAATGGCCTTATTGTTCAAGATCCTATTATTTTTAAAGAAATTTAACAACGAGTCTTGCAAATGGAACCCACCACCACTACATACCACATTCGAACCTAAGTTTTAAACAATATTGTATGACAAAATATACTTCTTGGTAGATATTAAAACATCTTAACGATTTCTATTATCCTTACACATTAAAGTAACGGAAATGGAAGAGTGACAACTAGTATTCTGACAAGAATTTCCTTATAAGCCTAATTTTTTTATAACCTTTACAGTTACGGCGTTTACTCCTAATATTTCAAAAAATGAGAGTTCGAATGTGGATAAGAAAATAGGAAAATGCATGTTATTATAGCAAATTCTGCCAGGTAATTATCGCCATTAGCTAATCACTGATCGTTTTTAGATCGGAAGCTCAAAATTTGAGCCAATGGACTGCTGTCTTGTCCGATTTTCATCGGAAATATGCAGCATCTTGATGGAAGGATTTCATCATTACGATTACAAATCGTGTTTTGCCCGTGCTATCTCATTGTATTAGGATTCTCTTTTAGAAAACTTCACCAATTCCTTTAACGGAAATGTGAAAATCTCGACGGTTTATTAGGATTTGAACTCATGACAGCAAAAATACGTGTTTATTACAGCCAACGCTCACACCACTGGAGTTTGAAAACCTCAATGATGTTACTCAAGACTTGACCTTGAACTCTTTGATTAGAAATACACCAAGTTCCTCAACTTTCCCGTAAAAGAAAGTATTTTATTTATGACATTTTACAAAAGACCTAACATACGCATTGTTTGCATACCGAGAGAAATCAGTTTTAGCCTTAATAGCCAATGTCTAAGTTTGGTGGGCTCAATGAACAAATTCGTGAATGACGGCTAGAAAAACGCGTGATTTTCAGGATTTTTAATTATAATTCGGGACAACAGTTTTTGAGCATTGCTATATATCCCAACTTTCACAAGTAAACATATTGTGGGCTGTATTTACAGGCAGAACTGCTAACTCGATGCCCGAGTTATGCTCGAACAAAACGAATTTTAGTCGTCTTGTGAAGTAATTATTCACTTTTACCAATTGAGATTATCGTATATCTGTCAGTCATGTCGATTAAATACCGATTATATGTGGCAATACAAGAATATATGATTACAGTCCACACGGCGAAAGGTAGTTGGATATTTGGGTGCACAGAGAATAAAAAAGGGAATTTTTGTGAACAGAGGATACAACGTTAACAGTCAAAATGGAATGCAATTAGATGTGAAGTTTCAAATTCCAAGGCATTGCATGAAAACAGAAGGCATATCCAGCACTGGAAACATTATTTCATTCTGGTAAGCTTCGAACCCGTGCAGCAGTTACTTAAAACGTGGCACGTATGGAGGTTAAAGCCAATCAATATTCAAGGATGCAAGTTCGTAGGTGACGATGCAGTGCTCCGTATACTGCCAAAATCCAGGCTTTAATTTTTAACCAGTTGGCTGGAGTCGTGGTTGGTTATTTTGAGGACTGCTCAATGCAAATCCTTGATTCTTTTGTATGTGTGAGTTGTTCAGTTTTGGCTATTCTTCTCAACTTTGCACAACCAGTTTCTGTTCATGTTTTTGCCACCCGGGTATACGTTTGATCTGACCTGTGAAGTCACGAGCACAGTTTAGGCATGGGATGCGATAGACAGCCCCAAAAGCTCCCTTGGATGTTATCCGTAATTGGCCATGGTTTGTGTTTCCAAAACTTTGCCCCACGAAATTGCTTACTTTGCTACTGAAAGGTCCCTAATGTATTCCACAGCGTATCATATATTTGGTGTTTATGTGTGTGTTTTGCGAGGCTGAGCGCGATGGCATAGGCTTATAAACGCCTTCGGATATTTACTTGGACTAATTTGATCAAGTTAATATCAGGCCATTCTTCCTTTTTCTTAGGGTTTGAGGAAATGAGTGTGAATTCGTTTTAACTGTGCTTCCAGCACAGTTTCGTGTGAGAGTCACATGATCGTTGCTCTGAAAGCTAGCAGGGTCCATTTACTGCATGAAAATCACCAATAAGGATCTGAAGGTGTGGTAACTGCTGCTATTGTTGATCTTTTCTCAAAAAGTTCATACTCTGGATGATCTCGTTGAGCAGGTTATGATAATTTTGCACCTATTTGTTCCTATTGATAACGTGCCATCAATTTAACGGCACCAACTAAAAGTGCATGTTGTATTGAGGCGTGATTTTTAACCTTTTGTAGGTTCAGTTATGTTACTAAATTGGATGGTAGCGAACCCATTAGAGTAACTTTGAACTGCTAATCTGTTTCTCTCACAAATCTTAAGTTATTTTGCTGTAAATTTAACCAAATACTAGAATGTTCCTAAAGAAACCGTGCGAGCATTTTGGTGGATAAGATGTAAATATTGACGAAACATCAAAAGATGCCATGACCGCCTCCAATTATAACCATTCCATCTCAAAGCTATAGGAGGATTTGGAGGCTGAATGAACTGAATGGTCGAAGAGCATGAGTGGATCTTTACTTCTTACAGCATTTACTTTGCCTAACCATGGGCAAGGCTACGGTTATCTGTAGTAAGATCTTAGGCTCATGGATGGGTTTTTAAAAGCTTAGGAAGATAAATAAATTGTTAAGTGCTCAACCAGCCATCCACCTCAGTCAAATTGGAATTAAAATTTTCTTTTTTGCTGCCGACGAAAAGTTGTTCCTCTTTAAAAACAGATAACTTTGTCCGAATACGCCAGACGTTTTTGACACGTTTCACAATTTGCATTTACTATTGAAAGGTTATCTAAATGAATGTCATTTTAACGTTTTTGGGCTTTTGCGCCACACGAAGGAACGTCTATCCAACAAAATGATTAAAATATATGAATACGTGCTTTATGAAAAAAATGTTTTTTGTTAGCAGTGTTACTTAAAATCAGATTAGTAGATAAAAAACTACATGTGTCCAGGAACCAACATTTCGAGAGAATTATTTAAAAAGTTATGATAAAGTTCATTTTTCACATGATTAAAAAAATGCATTCCACCAGCTGAAACTGAAAATCTATCCTCTATCAACTAAGAGGCATTTTTAACGAATGCGTTCTACGTTAGTTCACACGCACTATCTATACCCAGATAAGATTTCGTCACACGATATCTGAGCCAGTTAATAGCAAAAATGTAAATAGCAGTGGCTGCGGGCAAGATATACCCTCATGACCTGAGTCAAGCCACCGTACCAATTCGTAGCTTTTGATAATCTATAAGGAGATTGATTCGTAATTTTCATGTTCTTTTTTTAATGGTTTCAGCTCAGAAAATTGGGGAAAGTGTTTACACACACATTTCTATCTTGTTGTTCTACCGACGCCGTGGTCAACCTTACGAGAGAATAAACACTAGCTTTTAGCTGATATACTCAGTATAGCTCATGGGATATTTGCGTGCTTCAATGATTACTGTTGCATGCACAAAACTAAGAATTGACCATAAGTATGATTATCTTACAGGGGTGATAATATAACTGACTCCGGATTTTGTGCAATTACGAGCAATGACTGGGAGGTTGTGCAAATTTAAAAGTGACTTGATTCGCACTATTTATTATTATGCTGGCTAAATTACTAATAGCCAGTTCACACTAAAGATATTTTGCTCAATCATAAAGATGCCGGATTTTTTAAATGTCATAACCTATGTGACCTTGAAGTTGATAGCGACTAAAAGTAGGTTAAACTGGGATCTTAAAATAGGTTTAAATGTACAATAAAGTTGTGGCGACTGATATGATATGATTGACTGTGATAATGCCAGACATGATTGACGAATTACAGACCAGTAAGCGCTAAAAGACACAATATATTTTACAGAAATTTGAGGTGATTGACCAATAACCTGCGAAGGATCTAACACCGACGTAACATATGTAGTTCAGTATTATTTTAAACACGAAATGGTCAAGTGCAGATACTTTCGATGTTAAAGCAGGTATTTGCATGTCATTACATGGAATGTTTATAATCGATACTTTGGTACTTAGGTCGATCTTTATTAACATTCATGTTAACTTATTCAATAAAAGCAGAAGAAGAAGAAAGAAGAAGAAGAAGAAGGAGACGAAGAGGAAGAAGAATAAGGAGTGTTCAATTGGAAACGTATACGGGTTGTCTGACTTTTCGAGTAGTTCTTTCGTCTACCCATCTTCAGAGACTGGTGTCATGCTCGCATGGAATATCCGGGACCGCCAAATATCTCCGCGGCCAACAAGGATGAGGTAGACCAGGCCACAGTGAAACCCCGGCCGATGCTGCATCATATGGGGTCAGCAGGTGTGACGATGACCAGCGTGAATCAAGCCGTAGGGGGATGCCACGGCATACACAAGCTGACGTGGCTGAACAGGTGATCAATGGGGGTGATAGGACCGGCGACACAAGGAGGGCAGAGCATGCAGTCAGTGTTGACAGACCAGAAACAATGAGATGAGTGTCATATAATGGGAGGTGCAAGCATGATCTTCCAGTCTCTGAAGATGGGTGGACGAAAAAACTACGCGAAATGTCAGACAACCAATATACCTCTTCCAGTGAACGCTACTTTTCGTCGGACTTACCACCTGGGAATCGCATTTTCTCGAGTATAAGTATTAAATCAATGCAATTCAGTAAGCTAAATCTTTGACCAGTTAAGTTATAAATTCTCCGGAAAAAAACGGCATCTTTTCTGCCATTGGGAAACCTTTGCATAAGTGACATATTATTCAGATAATATTCTACGCCCCATGAATGTTGGCATCTAAAATGGTCGACACGTCATAGGTTTCACGGACAAAAGCAAACCTTGTTTAATGCAGGCATGCTTTTCCAGTTATATTCGCCCACTTCTCACCGTCAGAAAAATAATCAAACGTTAAAAATGGGTATGAAATATTAATGTGCGCACAAGCCAACAAATTAGCTCCAAAACATGTCCAACATTGCTGTTTTTAATAATTTAGAAGTGTACAAATGAATCCTCATAACATGTCCGACCATATAGGCACGGTGCATGTTTTCTGCTAATTTCAACTGCCGCATTACAAAACTGTTTTTAAATTTGTCTAAGAAACATTCGGTATCATTTAAAGTTGCATTGGTTGAAAATGTATTCTGTGTTGTGTGTACACATCATATTATTTGGCAATGGTAAATGAAAAGACTGTGTTACGCGCAACGTTTAAAGTCAAATCACCTTTTTTCTCTTAGGGAAATTGATTTATCAATGAAAAAAAAGTTCACTGGTAAAGTAGCAGAATATTTGGCAGAGATATATTCTGATCAATTGGCATTTTGCATCCTCGGTCGATTATTTTTGGCTGCTCTTAAGTTGTTGCATTCTTGAAGTTCGTAGTCAATTTTCCTAAGTTAGAAGACATTAATTTTCACTGCACTGTAGTCATTGATGAACGCAGAATCACGAAAGCCCTTGCATATTTCTGATTGGCAATCACTAACAAGTTATAATTCGAAAATGACCTTTAGTGTGTGGACATCACCTCAATGTCAGCTGATCATTATCTGCAACCTTTATGTGAGCGTGCACGTCTCCTCTTGGGGCTTGTAAATGGACATTCACGTAGAAATGACGTGCAGATAGCTTCCCAGATTACTTGCCAATCATCTACAAGGCAGAAAGAAAATGATTCGCAGTAGAGGTAGGCCATTGTTTTCTAATTTTGTATGGCAATCTTACTGAGTTGGACAATTTTTACCAGGGAATGCAATGGCAAATCTGATCTGATTGGGTTTGCTTCGAGCTAGGCTCCATCCACAAAGTGAAGTTTATATACGCCTTGGCATTATAGGATGTTGATCCTTCAGGAAAGGACGTAGACTAATTGATTGTTTTTTCGAGGCAAACGTCATGATCAGGCAACAGACAATTAGACCGAACGTGGCCAGGTTTTTGGTCGTAGGGAGGACAGAAAAGACAGAATGTGTGTATATTGGTTAAGAATGGTTTCTAGTTTACATATGGTTGCCTATTTTAAAAAAACTTCAACCGATATTTGGAAGTGTGTTTTCGATTAGACATAGGTTTAAGATTAAATTTCAACATTAAGTTTCTTTCGGCCCATTCAAATATATTTTATTTAAAACAGAATGCCGTCTTTTGAATCAGCATCTTCATGGTCGACTTAAGCATTCTGTAAAAAATGTAAAGCTTAGCGTTATGCATTTTCCTAAGGATTTTGTTGCTATGAAAATTCAAATACATTTGATCAAAAATAAGCACGAAAGTATCCTTGCTTGTATTCCTAAGATACAATTAATGTCTTCTTCAGACTTGAGATTTTTACTAGATTATATTGCACTGACGAAACAAATTTGATTTTTTTAATAATATTGAATTCGGAATGTCCTTCGCATGCATTAAGGGTTTCAAAACTACACACTGCTTACGTTTTGTCTAAATAAGCGGATGGAACGCTAAGCGGATAGTGTCGCGTAATTCTCCTAAAATACAGCACCGAATATGGACCTCGTTGTATAAGCAGCATTCATAAAGGTACATATGGCATGCTTGATGAATAGATATTTCTTGTTCTCAAAATATATTTTTTTAAGTTAAAACAATAAAAAGCAATTTTCTTAAGCAAAAACGAAACAATATCATGTTTTCTATGAACATATATTTAAATTTATACAGGCATCAAACTTATTGGAAGTTGCATACTGTTAAAACAGCCGTTTTAATTGTCGACATCATAGGCGACTGAAAAAATCTCGTTTGAATTAAGCATCCTGAAGTGAAAAATATAAGATAGGATTTGGTTGCACAATATTACAAATTTATAATCATTTATTCGTTGACTATTTAAAATGTAAAACAATTTGGGAAGTTTTGCTGAAAATTCATGAACTAGGCAATCTGCTGTAGTTTGTATGCTTTCTGCCACTGATAACACAGTCAACATGTTTGACCACAAATACAAACATGTTTTAGTACAAACCACAGATGTTCGATATGAGGGCTCTTTGGAATTCTATTTGAATATATAAGGGCAGATAAACTCAATGATTTTATGCAAACAACAAGAGTAGACATTACACAAAAGGAATTGGAAAGGAGCTTAATAAAATCCTTAATCCTGAATTCGACAAATATTTTTCTAAGATATACAGTAACGAACAAAAGAAGGTTTTCTCTTTTTAAGTGGGGCATCAATATGCATTTCTTTCTTTTCAAACCTGTTTCATTTAGGAGGGCATTCTTGGTTGCTGGGGCGCCGAAAATATTTTGTCTAGGCAAATGATTAAAATGGATGTTGTTCGTCTGTTCTCAATATGACCAGCAATCGAAAGCGGTTTCGTAATATGACTAAAGACTTTCAGTAAAACCACAACCACTTAATAAAATCATCGTTTATCTCGAAAGTATCCTGTTTCCGTTATTGTTTGTATGAATTGATGCAAATTACGTCAAATTAGGATTTTTTTAGTATTTTCAGTAGTTCCTAGAATAAGTATTAAACCTATTGTGCCATAATTGGTTGCAAACCGTTAACTTCTAAAATTCATAAAAAGTAATCGTTGCTTCTGAAGACGCCAGCTAACAAATCCAGAAAATCTAATATTAACAATGCATGTTTGTGAATAATTTTAGCGGATTTATACAACTTGCATTTATTTAGCCACAAAAATTTACATCTACATATAAGTAAACCTTCATTATATTGGTTTCAAGTGTATCTGATACATTATAATTCTATAATAAATATTTAAAATACCAAACATCACGTTCAGTTTCCTTCTATATATACCGATTGTTCTGAATTAAATCCCGTGGAGAATTAAATAATCTATAATTTTTAGCCCTGCTTGAAGCTTTTATCAAGAAATTGTTATGGCCAACATGTATAACAGTTAGCTTGGATTTAACTCGTCTACCGGTAGCGCAAAGCTCTTTGTCAAATTTATGGTAGAAACTGCAAAGCATGATTCTTCAAGAGAGATTTTAAATGAAAAGTGAGGGGTGCTAAGTTTGCAAACGTTTTGCAAATTTTTATTTAAAATGTTTCTGTGCCCAGTTGAAAAGCAGGTATTTAAGAAATCAATGCAAATTATGCTAATAGTTTAAATTTTTATCAACCAGAAAACATTATCTATGTATGCAGCATAATGAAACAAAGCCTACAGAACATATACGAATATGTATGCCGGTAAAGTGCACCTGTAGGCATCGATTAAGTCCTTTTTATGTTTGTGGTAAGCCTTATTCGAGGAATTTTAATGAAACGAATATTGGTGAGTTTAGAATAAGAATGTTAAATTGTAGACGTAAAACAATAAAACGAATAGTAAACTATGTTATGTAAGTCATGTTTTGCCACAACGGCAGCAGGATTGAAGCTCGTATATGACATTTAAATACTTTTTTCACCAGAGGCATTTCAATAGTTTTTTTGTTTTTCTCCAGTTACATAATGAACGTCAAATGCTCATCGTGATGCCAGCTTTGAGTCTTTGAAAACAAAAGGGAAACTATGATGCATAATTTTGAATTGTATTTAAGCTTGGGTTAGCCAAATTGGTTTCACGTTTGTAGCACTGCCTAACGTAACGTCTTTACTATGAAACCATGAAAATATTTTCAATCCCTGTTAACACTAATATTTCCTAAACCACCGAGGTAAAACTAGTTATGAATATACGTCTTTCAAGTTTTGTGTAAACTCGGTGAATTAAATGCAACGTTTTTATACAAACATCGTAATTATTAGCTGTTTTTAACAATGCTAGTGCTACCGGAAATTTGATCTGAATCAAGCAAATCGAATTTCTTCCATAAAATTAAGTATAAAGGCTAGTAATGTGTTCAAATTAGGTTTTGCATTTAAACCATAACTAAAATTTCATAGGCACGTTAATTGAACACTGTTATAACTGCAATAATTTGAGAAACCTACACCATGTATTTGGAACTAAGAATTTCAAAAATATGCAACAGCTAACATGCGGCTCTATTTTCAAGGCAAGGTAAGTGAAAATTCCTCGGTCAAGACCAGCGGTTCTAGCATTCTGAACAAGCCAAATAGATTTTCAATGCATAAAAAGAATTTATAACCTGCATTAAATAGCCTTTTTTGTTGTTTTTTGATGGGCTGTTAACTTTCACACCAAGGCTAACATTCCAATGCGGAGAAAAATCAGATCAGATTGCTCTAATCAAAAAGCACAATATGAAGAATAGATCGTGCTGTGCAACCCATTTATCTGTATGTAAAATGGATGGATGCTCACGCCTTTTATGATCAACGGGTTTTTTTTAAAGTTTCCTAAATTTTAAATGTTTCAATTGATTGACCGAAGCTTGTTCTTGACCGAGTATTTAAAGCTTCGTTTCTCCTGATTTGGGACTTTCCCGATATTTTGCCAAATATAACCGTTCAGTTACTTCGGGTCAGCATTGTCAATCATTCAATCTACCATGAGAGGTGGAGTGATAATATATATTCCCATGAATAAATGGTTGCAGCAGCTCGGGGCAGAGCACAAGGACCGTCTTGAATACATGGACAACCAAAATGCTGTTATCGACGAAACCATGATCAACTAATAGTAGCCATGACCTTGATTATGAATGGCATAATTGATTCTATAATAACTTTTGAATGGACATGTCTTGATGTTTGTCCATTAGCGTTACCTGATTTGGCGTTTGATATCTTGTTTTGCCCTTGTGTGCTATGTCTTTTCCAAGTGACGGCGAAAGAAAATGACAAGAACCTACTTTACCTTAAAACAAAAATATATCTGCAAATCTAACGCCATTAAAAAGTGAGTTTCCACTTCAAGAGTTCTCTTAACTCCGCGTTCTACACTTAAGTCATGCAAGGGGTTAGAGTTTCTAGAATATGAGTGGCTCCCGAAAGTAATATGCGAATGTTGATAGTTCAGAAAGTTTGCTCGGTCTACCTGTTTCTAAAAGGTAAATGCACAACAGAAGGTGCGGGACTGTTTTAATTATCCTTCCTTCTCCTGCTCGGCTTTTCCACAGTATTTTGACAGGCTTTAATTATAACGCACACAGCTAACACTCCTGCTAAAAGTCCATTAAATAAAAAGAGAAAATGTTGTCTTAAGGTCAAAAACGCAGCATCGTGCTTGAACTTTTTGTTGTCCTGCATGAAACGGTATTATAAGTTGAGCAGACTTAATGTATATGTTCCTCCAAAACTCATGAGGTGAGGTTGTAGAAACCATCACAAAGCCATGGGCATGGCAATTGATAACAACGCGTCATTGTGTACTTTTTCACAACAATTTAACATTCAACAGTGCACTTAAGAAGCTCAATTGATATCTAGGTTATTTAACGGAAACAAATGAGATTCTTATACCAAAATTGTTAAAAAGTATACACAGTTGTCCTTTTGCTGAGACCATCAGGCATATTAGCATGATAACACAGCATTCTGATTTTAAAGTAATTATATCAAACTGAATTAGTTGGTTAACCAATGCCGCAACCTGAAGCACCAAATTGCAAATAAATCCACAAAATTAAATGCAAATAACAAAATCTTCTAGGAATAAACTTAAACATGACCAGCCGTTTATTTTTCTTACTTTAGGAGTGCCGCTCTAGGTTAACCGACTTTGTCAACAGCAAATTCAGTGCTGCTTGCATTTGTAGTTTAAGATCTTTTATATTTTAAAAATTTTACCTGCATTTTAATTTTCATATATGCAAAGACATTCTTAAAAGTCTAAGAATTTAAATGCATAGTGTATGAATACGTTTGACATATTTTGAAAGACACAATGGTTATTTTACGTTTGATGGGATAACTGTCACAAAAAACAAGACAACTTTGCATAGTATCCTAAATAAGTAGCTCATGGAGGCGTGGGAGTCACGTTGTAACACTTAAAGATTCCTTGGTCCCTTTATGCGCCTTGGACTTTCTTCAAATTTAATTTTTACATTTTATATTTTTTTGTTTTATAAAAATACCTTTTGGCATGTTCATTTACCACGCATAGACGACAGCTGGGATTTTAATTGTTCAAGAAGTGCGAATTCAGCGTTTGAGATGCTGAATGTTAACAACGTTGAAAGAGGACCTTAGGAGTTCAAGCTTTAACAAGAAGGATTAATGCAAGAGAGAAAAAGATTTGTAAAATCTACAAATTTTTAAACGTATTTGTCATTATGCGCTTACAAACAAAAACAAACAAACAAAAGGCAGATAATAGAATATGGTAACTTATATTAAAACATTCCATATTATCGGTAAGACATATTTCACAGTTTTGGAATCAGCAACACCGCTTTTGTGAGCTAAGGAATTTTGCGAAAAACTTACAATTAACAGCATCCCTATTCAGTGAATCCTACTCATTCGAAGGCAATGCCATAACCATTGCAGAACGTTTTAACATTATATATAACAGCAACACTCCATATTTACAAAATGTTATATTGCTAGTGTTTTTAGTTCCGAAAGTAGAATTAAGCTCTGATCAGCCAAATATCTGGTTATTTTGCGTGTGGCTGACTGTGATTGTTGCTGCTTTGTCTCATTTCGCTACAAAGCTGTCATAAAATGCATATTGAAAGTACAGTAAAATAGCTTGACTCTATGAATCTTGCTGGGGAATTTAATCTGGTGGGTAATATTTAATTTCCATAAGGCAAAGCTCGGTAACCGTACACACTGCTCGAGATATACAACTGCACTCTTATCCGGTTTCAATTTTTTCTAGCTAAATTACACTCATGTGATTGAGCTGCTAAGTGTTAGCATTGGCAATCTACAGTAGCTCCTCGAGGATGCAAAACCCCTTCGATAAATTCAAGAGTAATTTAGCAAGCACAGCATGCGGAAAGAAAAATGTAATCTCTTTGTATGCTCTTTGCTAAGTGGTGAATTCTTTTTTTATTGGCTAGTCTAAGACAAAAAACCTCAGGCTTAATAGTGGGTTTAGACCATGCATTTTGGTATGCAATTTAGTAACCACTCCCATGATTTGTTACCAAAATTCCGAAACCTGTTTTTCAGTGATTTCCTACCTAGGCTGTGCTATTGACCGTCATTTGGCATAAACATTTCGGACACCCAAAAACGGTGGCTTGAGAATACATTTGTTTTCTGATGTCTGATATTGCAACACTCAATAAAAATTATGATGTCAGCCGAGAGCATTTTTATGCTTTTAATAATAAGAAAATTATTTCTAGCAAGGATGCTCAAATATATCGCTTAATCTTTTTTGGTAGAATATGCATTTTTGAAATATTTTCTTTTGTTGGAAACGATAAGTGAATTTTTCAAACGTGTTTCGATACCTGAATAATATATTCGACCGGTCGGTCCTATTATTTACACACTGCAATCTGCATACGCTTCAAATAAAACAAAACGCATGTAGTCTTCTGTGATAGTAGATACATCCTGAAGTGCAAATATAATTGTATAATGTATGTTCTTATTTACGTTAATAGTTGTTCCAAACATAAAACTCGTATCTTTATCCTAATTCCCGTAAGTGTATTTGCATATATTACACTTTCCGTTCAGAATATACTGCAATAAATTGGAGCAAATCATTTAAAGAAAACATCTTTGAGGTTTCAGGTTAAAGGTAATGTGATCATTGTACACAGCTCTTTTAGATTCAGCGTATTAACGGCGTATGATCTCACATTGCCAGCAAACAACGAGCTTTATGCAATTGAGGCGTTTTTTTACCCTATTAAGAGCAAAGGTACGAACTGGAAGTGTAGAAATATGCTTCAACAAATTTATTCGAAAGCATAACGCAACTGCAAATGCCGGGATACATGCAAATGACAGCCAAGTTGCACCTTTCATTCGGTAAATTACAGAGTTTAAGCTGTTTTATTTCAATTCACATATTTTTAGCATATCTATAATACAAGTATGAACCCCACGTTGGCCTAACCTTGAAATTTCAAAACTGCGATATTTGCCACAAAGCATAAAGGAGCACTATTAGGCCCATTTATGCAATGCATCATTTGTGGTTTCATCTCATAATTAATCTTATTCCCAGAAACACAGGCTCTAGTTATTAAAGGATACTGTAAAATCAGAAATATTGTCTATCATCGTTACCTGTCATATATCACACACGAGAACAGAAAAGCCTTAAACCTGCTTAAAATAGATCGCTTCGTATATTAGCATAGATCACGTCTACAGTGAAACGGGTATGTTTACGAGGACTGTAAATTGAATAGGTTCGCAACCAGTGATACCTACGTCCACGCAAATTCGTCTCCTACGTTTACGCATTCCCGCGGCTAACAAACCATATTAGTCCTGACGCTCTGCTCTCCTCAAAAATGTGCCAAAATTTAATCATCAGGATCATTACCAACGCTTTGCTGATAATGGCTCGCGCATAAGACAGAGCACAAGAAAAAGCGATGCATATAAGTCTGACGTCTGACGATAGCGATCTCGAGCGCTTTTCCTGCAGCACAGCTATGAGTTTACTTCGCGAACTCTTCACTTCTACGCTTGGTAATTAAAGATCGGATCCCTTTGACGATCATATCATGGTAGTTCTACTCCTTCACTTGCTCCTGAAGAGTGGGATAAATTGACCGCACAACAAGTCACCTGGAAAGAGGGTACGTTAACACATTCTCGGCTGACTTAGTAAAGTTTAAACTGAATCGACCTCACGTGCTATTCAGAAACGACACCAACCATCAAGTCGATTCCATCAAGGCTTTTTAGATTGTTTACCGGGTACAAACCAACTTCGCCAAAGGCCTTCGCAAATCAGTGCTAGCAAAAAGTGAGGTAGTGTCTTAACGCATAGCAAATACATTGCTGTGCTGTCAGAAGGCGTAACAACATGTGCTCTCTCTTCCTTGACCAAAACTGACTTCAGGCGGTTATCGCAGGTTGCCCGCATCTCTGAAGACAGTTGTTCATTCCGCTTACCTGTCAGGGATTTGCACCCTTTAGACCTATAGTAATTCCCCCTTTCCAAACCCAAGGACCACCACATGCTAACTTCGCTAATTGGGTGGCGTGAGAACGACAACCGTTAACCATAAAGACATTTTTTAAACCCTGTCCACCCTCAGATTGTCATTCTCTATGTACCTATGAACTAATGAAAGCATGTGCTTGCCGACTTTCCTTTCACACTATTATATGTTCATGCACACCTAAGGAGAGCTATTCTTATGCAGGGAATCCATTCTCGCAGTCAGTCAGCCGATTTTTTAATTAAATTTATCAGATGTGCTTTAAACTATTGCAAAGCGTTTAACGTCATGACTTTGAAGGTGCAGAACTTTGATAAAGAAAGGTTTAAAATAAACGAAATTTTAGGTGCTATCTGTGTATGAGTGTGCATTCAGTCTTAATGTTGCAGATTTGGGGTGTATGCTGAGTATGTAAGAGTTCTTATTAATATCTTCAAGCACTCGGCATAGCTCACAATGACAGATTTTTCAGATCAAATAAAATGTTTTGCTTATTCAGCTGTTGTTATGAGGAACGTTAAATTACGGTATCGAGGCTCAGTTCCTATCAAATTGCAGTACCCTGAAATGACAACTCCATTTGGTTGACCCACGTTTGAAAAACTTGGCAGCCAGCAAGGAGAAGCCTTTAGTCCAGCCAACGCTCTAGCCAACAGAGCAAAGAGACCCCACCGGGAGCCGTGATTTAAATCACACTTCAATTAATTCACCTACCCCACCTACTGCAACGAATGGAATCCCCCAATTCTGATAAAGTAAGCTCTAAATACAATGGACAACTGGAACGTGTTACGCTGTCATTTGATATAAAATGTTGCTTGTGCTTCACAACCAAATGCATTTCGTCTTCCCCTGAATCCGCGATTGCTGTTTAATCATTTAATTTCTACAGCGTTTGATTGATTTTATTAAGGAAGCCTTATGAACTTCAATTGCAAACAAATAATCAGTTACGCTAAATGCTTGTAAAAATGAATCGATATCAAAATAAAAATTTTATTTGTTTTGATGACTACAAATTGTACAGGTTTTTCTCGCATGTGATTGAAGCGGAAATCTGTCACGTGAAAAAAAAACACTGGAATATGGTCATTGTAAATAAAATATTTAAATGGTTTCTCAAAAAGGGGAAATGTCAAATTTATGCTTCGGAGAATTAATAAGCAGCTTGTAGCTCAGTTGGCTAGAGCGTTGCCTGTACTAAAGCCTTCTATTGCTGGCGTGGGTTCAAATCCAACCGAGGCCACCGAGGTTTTCATAAGTGTGTCAAAGAACTTATTCAAATCTGTCAAAATCATTTAGCAATTAATTGTGCATCGCAGCCATCTGGTGGATTCTAGATTGATTGCCTGGTAAATCCTGCTTAGGCAACCAGCTTACTGTATCAGAATTGGTGGATTCCATACTTTGCAGTAGGCTGGGCGGGTAACTTGACTGACGTGTGATTAAAATCATGGCTCCCTGTGGGGCCTTGTAGCTCAGTTAGCTAGAGCCTTAGCTGTACTTAAGCCTTCCACTTACTAACATGGGTTCGACTCGCACCCAGGCCACCGTGATTTTCACGATTGGGTCAACTGAATAATTAAGCAGGCTAAAATTATTGCATTGAACATGAAAAATTTTTTTGGGTGGGATTCATAAGCTTCTTTACATCTAAATTGCATTGTTCATTCTGCATGGCGATGTTGGCGAGTTGTGAAAGAGGGATAAAGTTAGGGCATATGTGATGTCAGCGTGAGTCGCATAATTGTCTTTTTGAACTATAGGGTGGTTTGCGATCACCACTTGGAAGCGGTTTTGGCCATAGTAGCTGGATCACTTGCACAAAAAGTTTCCTACAACACATTTCTCAACAAAAATTCCCTGCTTAGGCTTTCACAACAGTACGCTGCAAGAGG
The DNA here is from genome assembly GCA_017591395.1 of Schistocephalus solidus. Taxonomy (NCBI): domain Eukaryota; kingdom Metazoa; phylum Platyhelminthes; class Cestoda; order Diphyllobothriidea; family Diphyllobothriidae; genus Schistocephalus; species Schistocephalus solidus. The sequence goes on along the minus strand of WEDG01010044.1, from coordinate 247,941 downwards.
CCTTTTAATGAGTCTGCTTGTCGGTTTTGCTAGTTGGTATTATTTGCACGCTAAGTAATTATCTGGAAGATGAATCTATCTGGAAAGCCACTTTTGTAATATTTTCTGCCGCTAAAAGAGCTCTTCCTCGCCACCTTCAGAAGGATAAATACGTTGAGCTTTAAGTCCTAAATTCATGAACGTAACTTTCCTTTTGATGAAAAGTAACAAATTTTAAAAAATATAAGTTTATTTTCCTGACCAGACGTTATCAGAAAACATTTCTTTGGATATACACAATGTACAAAATTATCGTGGAAGGCAGTTTCGTTTTCCGCTTTAAACGCTGCAATAGACATAGCCGGGTTTGGATGCTAGTAAAAATCTGAATTTGGAAGTTGAGGTTAGTTGTTTGACAAATGCGAGGTTCAATGATAACGTGTAACTTTACTCAAATAGAGATATTTTTCAAACAAGGCCAGAAAAGAGGGAAGTCGTTAGGATCAATAACGTTCGCAAAAGCTGAGATAGACTGGGATCGGATTATGGCCGTCGATGACCAGTTACTTGACCCTCTCTTGTTTGGAAAAAATAGACAACCATCATTTCCAAAGAGTGGTCATTAAAAACTTTATTAACACATTACTTAACCGTTCGTAAATTATTGGTCATTGGCAATTATCGCTTTCGTACATAACTCACATTGATTTGTTTGCCCACATGATTTCTTATGAGGAACCCATGTTAACTTCAGTATTTAACTTCCTAAAACTATCCAATTTCCTTATTTTCGAGTTGGACATAGCGACCGGATTTTGGTCAAAAATGTCAAGATGTATAATTGTATTCAGCCAATCATCACAAACTTATCGTTGTAGAGAGAGACGTTTAAGGTAATATTATGAAATAGCCAGCCACATTGTATTTCAAAGTAGCTGAACAAAAAATGCTTGCCTTAACTTTTATGGAATGTGTATTATCAAATATTAGTTTAAAGAAAAGAGTTCCGAAAATTATTAATTCGAATATAATTTAAGCATAAAATGAAACCCATGCACAGTATTAAATTCTCAAGATAATAAAAGAAAACTTAAAAGCGTTGTTCATAAGACTTTGGGCGTAAATATAATATGCTAATTGCATTTTGTCAAGTTTATCGTTTTAGCTATATTGTTAAAATTTTAAAGGTTCATTTATTGTGAAATTTGAGTGTTGTTACAAAAGACGTTAGGGGTTTAAAATGGAAATGAATGTATTGTGCATGCACGAACGAGTTCAGGCCAAAAAATAGTTTTTTTCTCAGTGTGAATGACACCTATATCAAAAAACCTTGACAAGACGGTCATTGTCCTCAAAAAATACAGATAAGACAAACCGACGTTGCAAGCATTTCTTCTCTCTTGATTTAAGCAAAAACAGATTTGATAAACCTTTTATGAATAAAGTACACCGTGCCAGGTGAAATTGGCATTTCTTTGCCGTAAGACAGCGATAAGCCTCTTACGTTAACCATCCCAGTCCTTTACGTTGGTATAATGGAAAGATAACAAAAATAGTTGTTTACATTTAGCATTAAAAATGCACAGAATTGCACACAATAATGAAAATATTAGTTGAATCGACAATTCTTTTTTCATATGCTAACTGAATTTCGCACTGAAATTGATAACTAATTGGAAGAATTAAATTTCTTTAAGATATATCAGTGTTCCTGGAAACGTAAAAAAGGTTTGAAGATTGCTTTTATCAAGGCATCCTGCAGGTTCACAGTTATTAAGTTATCAAAGTCAACCGACCTATTTCTTAGCACCTTCCTAGTTTTACAACATCAAACCAATTCACCGTAACCTTCAAAGAATTATTGTCAGATCAATCGAAAGCAAAAATGTGCATAACGTTTAAGCTGTGTTTCATAACTGTTTTGTTTAATTTCAGAGAAATATTATTGTGCAAAGCTGCAGTTGTCCCTTTGAAACTGATCTTTCAAGGTTCAGTCCGATACTTACGATGTACCTATCAGCAGATAAATATCTACTTCTTAGGTATGACAGCTTTGAATTCCCGAACTTTCAGCAGACGGTCAGTAATGCACAACTGCGTAATTATTTGCCATGCGGACAAGACAGATACTAGTTAAACAAGTTGGCATACGGGCAAGTAATAAGTATTTTTATTAAGGTCATGAAAAACTCGAATAAAGAATAACATCTTTGACTTGTTAAATATATTTGCACCAACAATGAACTTATTTTTTTAAATCACTCTAAAAACGACGCAGTTAGAAGCATCGCATTTAAGTTAAATGTGTTAATTTAAAAGTATTACATAGATCATTTGTTAACTGCAAACATCAGTGCTTACATAAAAGTTTACTCTAAATGCTCTTAAAAAAACAGAAAACATACAATTGCAAATATAAAATAGGCAAAAAATGAACATTACGATGAAAATAAGGATAATTTGAGCAAACTAGCTAAAATAATAGCCTTTAACCTCGGGTCTTCGATCCTAAGATCTAAACCGTTTACCCATCACCTGTTGCGTATAACGTGCATGGCAAAAAAATTTACTTTTGACTATGGTTAGGTGTGTATGCTAATGACCATTTCTGGCTTATACCCCGTCATCAACCAATCATACAGAATCCTAACTGGGCTTCTAATACGTGGCTTTTGGTAATTAATCAAACGCTCTTCCATTTAAAAACGCGCCTATTGTGTTGTCGGTTGCTATCGGGAATATGATGATAATGTGTGGCTCACCGATCTGCTTAAGAAACATGCATATTCTGTTGTGCCCTAGAGCTATGCGACCGTCTGCCAGGGCTCTAAGGTGATCTCCAGGGCACAATGCAACATCCATGTTCCTTAAGCCGATCGGTGCACCCGCACAAGATACATGTACAATTACCACAGCTTGGTATAGGGCAGCTATTAGCATTAAAATTCTTTAATACAATTATCTGTAAAATAATGCTCCAACACGTAAACATTGTAGCTGAAAATATGATTTATTATTACATTTTGCATAAAAAAGAAATTCTTACAAAATTGAGCCGCTGAACAAACAAATAAAGCTAAATGTTTTATTCCTCAAGGAGAAGTCACAAATCGTTTCCATATATTTCATTATTTAACACAGTCTACGCATTATCATTCACCATTATATTTTGGCTTGAAAATTAGTCCCGCGACATCCGGAGAAGGTCCTTTTAAGTTAAAGAATGTTTTTGTATATTTAAATAGCCCATTCTATTAGTTATTTTGGCTTCAGCTTGAAGGAAGCACTGCAACTTACTCACCGCTCGCCACGGTTAGGTTAAGCTTGTGGTTCACAGAATAGCAAACGCTTAGCGTAAAGCATGGCCACTTTCCTTTACACTGAGCGATGCACAGAGCAAACCTTGACTTCATCGTAAATGTCTCAGACTGCAGATGAACCTGCGCCTTTTCTATATCTTCTATATATTTAAAAACTGTAGAATTCTATGGCTGAAAGAAATTGCAATAATCGGGGGTTTGCTTATCTGAACACCATAATTGTATTTTTACTGAAATTTAGCCTTTGACCACTTTTATTGCACGTGCACTTCTGAAAACTATATTAAGTATAATACAATGACTTGGTACCTACACCCTGCAATTTGCAACACAGCTTCATTAATCAGTACCTTCAGCACGCACTTAAGGGGCTCGTTACCATTTGCAAGGAAAAGTAAACCCGACTCTGCAGGAGACATAAAATGTATATTAGTGGCAATCGCAATGATATTCCTCGTTGATTGTAAATTAGAACACAAAAATGCCAATTAATAGCTCATATGATTTCTGCTTTTATTTATTTAAACGTAGCTACTTACTTATGGAATTTAACATCTTTTAAAGGCAGTCATAGAAAATTATCGAAAACGTTTTGAAACAAGTCAATTATCTGAACAGTTTTGGCAGTGGTCATTTGAGAGTCACTTTTAGGTGGAAAACAGTAAGTCACAAGTTTGAAGGGATAGATGGAGCAAACGACTCAAAGTACATTTTTCCTGTGTACAAAGCCCAACCAAACTTAATTTTCAAAATATAAATATGTTGTCCTTTGTGCGAAAAGTTTCATGTAATGCTTCACAGTATCTGCGAGAAATAAGAGAGAATGTTTAAAAACTTTTAAGTTAACATTTAAGTTGTTGAATATGCTGACACTTTAATTTGTACCTTTTTCCATGAGCAGTTTGCGATTTATATGCACTCGCAGTGGGCATTTCTTTTAGTTAATATGGACCACAAATACTAATCATATTAAGTCTGAAAGACGCTGCGAACAATTATGCGGCCGACTTGAAACTTTTTTATAATTAAAAACCTTGGCTTTTATAGAGAAAGGTCAATGATAATTTTCTTAAGCTATTAAGGTTTATTAGATATGAATTCTGACGCTGATGATAAAATTGCTTCAACAATCAAACAACAGTTCTCACTCTAACGGAATTCTTCAGAAACTGGTGCTTTGATAAAAGGCTGACGGTGTTGGAAGTGACATAACCAGGCAGTGATTTTTAAAAGTTTTTTGATGCCTTATTTGCAAAGCCGAAAATATCATGCTTTTCAACTGAATTGCTAGAGGTTTGTAACTGAAGAACAAATGTGTGAAGTTGGCTTAGTTTGCTTAGGTTACTTCCTGCCAAACATTTGAAAGATTTATCATCTGTTTGTTAATTAAAAGCAAAAATGAAAAAGCCTTGTTAGATGGCGGTAAATCTGGTAAGTAGTACTACGTGATCTGCTCCACCTGTTTTGACAGATCAGAAATAACAGTATACTACCGATGTGGAGCGTGTGTTTGCGAACGTTATGGCCAATCCGCTTTAATATCAATTTTTGGGCACATATATTCCGCCTGTGGCCGACATTGTAAAACTTAGGAGCTTGGGTGACGTGTACGGTTAGGGGTGTAACAAAACTGTTTAAGAACCAAAAATATTTTAAAATAGTTTTTTTCGATTTCCATCACTTGTGCACCTTGATGCCGAAGGCGGATCGTTAGGAGGCTGTTATGGCCATTGAATTCCTTTTATTTTCTCTGTTAATTTACTTAGGAGTACTGACGCATATAAGTCGCGAGGGCTGACTTTTACCTGAGAATGCAACAATATACGGCATAGGTTATACGTTTACGTAAATGCTATCAAAAAAGAAGATGAGACACAAGACCTGCCCGTGTGCATGCGTTAATTTCCAGACTCTTACCCATACACCTTATTCAGAAGAATAAAAAGGCGATCACTGAAACGCGGTGGTTATTGGCCTGAACTTCCAGATTCTCTCTAAAACCCATCATCAGAGGCAGTTACAGAAAAAGGTTTCAGAACTGCATCTGAAAAATATGCGCAATGATCCCGTGGCTCCGTGTTCTTTTTTGCGATTTTTTCAAGGCAGAGTTGCTAGCCAAGCGGGGAGGGTAATGAGTGGCCAGTAGTCCCGGTGTTAACGAGCCGAATTTCCGAGTAATTTTCACGCCAGGGATCGACAACGGTGATAAAATCTTGGTAATTAATGACTTGTGTACGGGCAAAATTGCAACCATCGCATTACCTATGACCACAAGCGATGAACACGATTAATGCTAGTGATAGTAGGCCTGTGGATGCCAGGCCAATAAACACCACGTTCTAGTGATCACCTTTTTTGAGCTACATCCTGGAACCCACCTGTTTGCTTCTATCTTGAACCTAAAATCAAGTCTTATGAAAACATTTAAAATAACTGAAGCCCTTCTTTTTAATGACCCAAATCCTAGTCTAATCCTCAACATAAAGTTTGCGTCTTCACTCAGCAATAAGTGAAAGACCACCGCAATTAATTTGTATTCCTATTTCTTTGTGTTACTGCTAGGGCAATTTTTGATTTCAAATAGCATTCATTTTCCACCCCGGCATGTCCCCAATTGAATTATCTTAAGTTTCAATAAACTGTAAACAGACAAAACGTTCGAAGATTATTATGCAAATTTCAGTTTACAAAAAATAAGCAAAAGCCAATGTTCTTGCTTCTAGCAAAGAACTTGTCAGTGATTTTATGGCTTCTATAAAATTTCAGTAATTTAGTATTGGATGGGCGTAATACAGCATTAAAAACTGGTCTGTTAAGATTTGCACAGTCCATTGTGTTTTTTCTGACGACGAATGTATGAATAAATTAGTGTTTATAGCTAAAGACTTAGTTTGATCTAATCCCTTAAATAATATAATGTGTGCTCGGGTCGCAGTCAACACCAGAATTGTACTCACGTAGGATAATGACGTCAGAAAAAGTATTGAAAATGTCAGTCTTAAAGGTTTTTCATTTACTTTTTCAGACAACTAGCAGTATAAGTGCATTTAAGGTTAATATTTTCACAATAAATGATTGCTCACAAAACTCTAAAATAACAACTGTGAACGGTTTGTTAATGTGTTTCTACATATTTTCTACTTAAAAACCTAAACATTTCACCAAATTGATGAACTCAGTACTGGTTCAATGGAATCGCATATATTTTATTCGTTAAATGATCAATTAATCTACAATTAATCAATTAATCAATTAATCCTACAAACACCAGTCGATAACAAATCTACCGCATTTGAGGGCAAGTTACACATGCGAGTTACACAAAAGCTTTCAAAAGCCTAATTTGTACACCAAGATACTCGAATAGTTTTCCCATTTATTTAAAGCATCCATTAATTTAGATGAAACGCACGCTTGGTTACATTACAGAAACTTTTGCTGGTTTGCTAACAGAAATTAAACTCTTTTATCTATGTTTAACCTACTTCCTTTAATTTTTAAAGTCAAGTGGACAAACATTTGCAGAACGTTTTTTTATAGGTTATGCATACTAGAAGTTCTTTCAGAAGTGGCATGTTTGGCATATCTCTCGTAATGGCAGACGACAGTCTACCCAAAATAATTCATTATGAAGTTTTAACAGTAGTAAGAAGAAAATAAAATTCCTAAATTATCTTTATTCGCTAGATGATTTAAGAATGCTATGCAAAATAAAAGTGTATGAACATTTAAGAAATTCGATGCATATATACTGTTGCTTCAGTCCATTTTGGTCTACATCCTCGTAGTTTCCGAAAAATAATGTAGTCCGCCAGACGGAAAACAAATGCAATTCACGTCTTCAGGGTTGACACTGTAATTTCCGGAATTTACTGTTTCGCTGGAGACTTGCATGTGCAATTAAATCGTTACAGTAGTCACTTTATGGATTAATGCTGCATTGTCAAAAAAGACAATGCAAGCCACACTCAAAGAACTGCATTTCAAACATTTCCGGAGAATAATAATTGCACCCCCAGTGCTCTCACCCTCTTTGTCTCTTTAATTCAAGGACTATTGCTAAATAAAGACCCTTCTCTAAATTTTCTCCATAAAGTTTATATAATTGCAGGTGTATTCATAGTTACTGAACGTGGATGAACCACTTTTTGCCAAAGCCATCTATATTTCCTTGTTATTTTTCCTTTTTCCTCTAGCCTAGTTCAAGAATTAAATGCAGGAAATGATGCATCCTTCATAGTAGACACCGAAAAATGCTAAACCTGTAGTTTAACAACAGTGAAAGTTAAAAAGAATTAATATGTACAGAGAAAAAATGTAAGCTGCGCAGAAATGTTACGTATAAGCGATGGAAAAAATGGTGAAGGAAGATTTTAAGGCAGAGTCACGAAAAGCAAAGCATCTGCAGATATTATTCGTTTAGAATGCAACTCCTGCTGCTCAAATGATTTTACGTGCGGCAGAATGTGATTGAGAAACGACAATTGGGCGGCGCACTAGGATAAAAAAGGATAGAAATAGACAAACGCAATTAGTGCAGCCACGATATCATGTAAAATTGAAAAGGGAAGACGCACCCTACCGCAAGCTAAATTTGGATGTTGGGTTTATTTGAAAACACATTCAAACAAGCATAACGAAAGGTTCAAGTGAAAAGGAAAATTTGAAAATGGAAATGGTTCAAAGAAATAAGAACCCTGAATTGTCTTGGATCCAAATTATTCTTTAATTACTTATACTGCCAGTAACTGCAGGCATAAATTGGTTTTCATTTCTGCGCTATTCAATATTTTAAGGCAGATTGATACAAAACTTTTCCGGTTGTTTTGCCGTGATTCTGCTTATTATTATCTTAACCAGAAACACAAGCATGCCCTCGTACCCGGTGCAGGTGGAAAACAGAAGGAATTCAGCAGATGAGTTACCAGCATTTCAGCAATCCGAAGTTCAAAACGGTCTTATTGCTCATGAATAGAGTAAGTTGTTCGTCTTAAAAACATTGCCACAAAAATGGAGCTCTATGTGTCCTCCCTATTACCTGATTTAACGCAATGTTTGGCGGTAAATCCCGACGTTCTGCAAGAAAATAGCTTTTGGTAACACTTTTTAGTTATACAAATTAATCGCTCTAATTCAAAAGTATTCTTCTATTTGTGACCTATGGATGAGTATAATTTAGTACTGCCCTTCACTCATATACCACACTTCAGTTCCATACCAGCTCAGAGCGGCATATAGAAGTATAAAACTTGTTGGAGTGGAGGTTACCGCTATGCAAAGTAAGGACCTTTTTCACTTGGAATCTAACACTTACAAATATATTAGATGAATCAAGAACGCAAACATTTTGGCTGTCCAAAGTTAATGCATGTTACTGGTATTTATCTAGGTAAGATAGCTAGATGTCATCAGTTTCGGCTGTAAAAACAAAAGTGGTGAAATGTTTGTCACAGACTTTTTTTTGGCATCTTGAAGAATCTAGCGGTTCCTGTCTGTCGGATAAAAAAGCCGACCCAGATGGAAAGCTTTCGCTTTTAGCAATGTTTTTTGAAAAGAGCAGAATTTAACAATCTAAAAAATTACACGTTTCTTGGTAATGGTATTTTAACCGTCCTGTGCACTTCTCAATTTCTTTTAAAAATAATAATCACGTTCGACGTGTTTGCATAAGTCGTTTTGCAAAATTTTAAAAAAATCCCTTGTTCAACACACGATGAAATTTTTATAACGGTCATAAAGCCCAATTTTAGACGCCAGAGGTGATAAAACCTAACATGTGTTTTTTGAATCATTTGAAAAGTTCTTGCATATTTTTTAGAAGTTACTTGAATTCTTAATTATAGCCATAAATTTAAATATAGCTGGTTTAGAATCAGCTTATTTGAGTTAAAGGACATATCCATGGAGCGCACTTGCTGGCAAAATTGCACGATTAAATAAATATTTCGTTGCGATGCTAGATTATATCAGCGTGTAATTAAAGAACTATGGAAATGCATATTTATATGAGTTCTAGAAAAAAGATCAAAAAATTATCTAAATTGGTTTCGGTGGACTTGTTGTCCTTTTCCAAACATCCCTATAACTTGCAAAAAGACATACAAATGGGAATTTTTGTATTCCCTTATACATTTAACTCTTTTTATTAGGCTATAAGCAGGAATTTTCACTTTAAAAATAACTCTTTGTTCTGACAAACAGAGATGGATTAAGCAAATGGCTTGTAACCCTTTAAATTTAGACAGGTTGTTTGTTTTGATCCATCAACGTGGTTAAATGATGCCGTAACTGTACGATATCATGGAACGTTAATATATATTCTGAAAGCTATTAGAGACTCAAAAGGGGTATTTGAGTTATTATCATGCAGTTACAACTGCCTTCGGTATAAGCTTCTTTCCAACCACCGAAAAGCACGAAATTCCCCAAACAATTTGGATCTTATTAATATGCATTATTCAAAATGAAGTTCGATGACTTAACTTTGCTGTATAGAAAACAGAAATAGACATATTCTTTCTTATACTTTTTTGTATGTAATTGGTGTCTTTTGGTTAGTTTTTTAATTATGGGTTTTTGTAAACAAAAACTGTTATTTGTGTCTGTCGTGTGTATGCTATTATTATTGTTGTTCGTGAAGTTGGTAACAAGGTTCCAACGTTTGATGTGTTTTACAAGCCATCTTTCAACTGCATAGATAGATTTTGGGTTTTCCTTATAAAGAATATATACAGGTATTAGTCCGAAAAACATAAAAAAAATTGCAACTACATGTTTGGTTCAAAAATGTCGTTGGGATTTAACACCGTTTTTAGACGAACGATACTCTACCTCTGCACATTAAATCTGAATAAAACGAAGTATACTTCTACGTGCTCTAAGGGCATCTCTGGCATTGTATTTATAGTTATTTACATTTATAGGCGTTAAAATATGTACATAATATTGTCTTTCTTTGTATTTTTTACCAAATGCTGCATATCCAGCTGACAGCAAATGAGCTCATTTAAAAGCCAGGCACCATGCAAAAGCATTAGCTTGTGAGGTAGCCAACTGATGGGATAACTCATACCGCATGATCAGCAGAGTGCGGTTGTGTGAACTGGCTGGTTAATAATCAGGTTGCGATGGTTCCCTCGTTGTGTGGCCTTTATGGCACACTGCTGGGATCCAAGCCACTCCTCCCTTGTGTTGTGTGTTTTTGTTTGTGTTGGACCCCAGTGCGTGGGCCTGCACTTCCTCACATCTGAATTCTTCTTGTCTCCGTCGTAACCCTGGACTAAGGTGTTGAGTAAAACAGATTGAGATATAAACATTGCAATTCTACTCTCGCTGCAATACAGCGACTGCAGGATACGATGGAGATCGTCAGACTACGTAAGCCGAACTGTTTCACTCCTTGCAACTCTACGAACCATTTCTGTGACTGTCTATGATAATGGGTTAGAGGGAGAATCCATAACTACAGACCAATAAGATTCTTGTTCCATCGGGCGCATTTCTATAAACGAATTACTTCTTGAAAGGAGTCTGCTTGTTTTTCTCAGCATTTTTGTATGATTAAGTAAAGAATGTATTTTTTGAGGAGTAATGTCAACTGAAAAATGGCGTATGAATATTTTGCATCAATAATTTTGAACTTGGGCTTATATTACTGGAAAGATTCTTTAGGCTTATTTTTATTCAATGTATGGCTTTTCTTCAAGTGTATATAACTCGGTTGTCAAGGTACTTGTCAAATAAATGTGGAAAAAATAGTATTGTTATTTCTTAGAAACTTACTTATAAGCCAGCACAATGTGAATGCAATTCCATTTTTCAGACATAATGTTAACCCTTAAAATTACAATCTTCGGGAATGTCAACTCAATGTCCCTATGCAAAGCGAAGAAATATTTCCATTAATAAATTCAGCAACGATCAAACATATGTGACAATCCGCTTGTACTTATGCCTAGTAGCGGTTAGAAAAGATAAATTTCGCGGTATATTATCACATTTCGCCAGTATAAATAATTCAATGTGACATATATGCATCACAATATGCTAAACATAGTGACTTCGATGACTGCCAACAAACCGACTAGTTGCTGTCCCTACTCATATAATGCTGCGGGACATCTGGTGTACACTATTGTTTGTGGTGATGTCACTGTCATAAGAAATATTTAATTGATCCTTTTGACACCCACGTACACCAATGACTGAATGACTAATAAGCGTTCATCTAAAATTCACTGAAGTTGTATTTTACCGGATTGTAAACAGATGTAATAAACGAAGTTTTAATTTTCTTCTTAAATGGTTGTATTTCAAATCTTCAGCTCTGCAACAAATATTTAATTAATGCGCATCATCTTCTTTAACGTGGCCATACATGACACGAGTTTTAACATAAGTCAGCCAATATTCTTAGGCATTTATTTTTGCCACCGCGTGTAACAGTTGGACCACAGTCGACTTTGGTGCAGTTCGCTTAAACATAATTATTTTAGCATGAGATTTATCAGATACAGGTTAACCTAAAAGTGAAATGTATGCCAGTTTGTTCCAAGTGAATGCCTTTTGGTTTTCTTGTCCTCCGGCCTAGTATATTTCAAAATATATGCTGCTGATTCTCCTGGAAGACATTTTTTAACAACAAGTCCTCCCATATTAGCTGGATTCAAATTAAAGCTTGTTTTTATTTAGTCATCTAAAGCAGCCACTGTAACATCTGGCAACAGATCGTTTACTCCAATGACTGTCGTGAAAAGCAATGCTGATTTAAGCACTGTGCACAACTTTGCGTATTAATTACCTTTTTAATGTAAACTTTAGAATTTAAAAGAAAGTAATGGTTTCTTTGAATTACTTGTGGATCATTTCACGGCATGCCATATTTAAGCGACGATTAAATAATCAATCAACCGCTTCGACTTCTACGTGCATAATGATTTTATTTTCGTGGATAAAATCTAAAAGTTGTCTTCAGTTCCATAATTTTTCGTTATGGAAGAGTTGATTAACAGTTTATTAAATACTGTAAGTTTTTATTTTGTAGGGTATTTCAACGCTGTTTATTACTATTTTAGGTCGTGCTAAAGAAAATGGGTCGTTTGTAGCACATGCCTTAGCTAGAAATAGCAGTGAATCCATTTTTCCCGTCATTGCTAGTCTTCTGCAAATTCTCTGCAGTTGCACGCAGACAGGGCACAGTTGCTTATCAATGACTGACATCGGCATTTTCGGAGAGTGCCTATCAAAGTGATGTTCAGATGTTTGTCTACAGAAGCACAAGATCATTTTTAACATGAATTGATAGATGTCAATAAATGATGGAAGTTGTTCAGTCCCTGGGAATGCACTGTTTTTGCAAAATATTTGACTTTTGCAAAATATTGTAGCAAATTAGGATAGCTTTTTTTTCTCCAGTAAAACTAGAAACTAAATTCACGCAATCCTGACTAAATAAAAATGTAACCTCTTAGCGAACAGGATTGTTTAAATGCAGTTAAATCACTGATAAAGAAGGAAGATAGATTCTTGCTAGTTCACAATTTGGCAGTAAAGTTTGCTAAGTGCACAGGTTGAGCCAACATTACTAATTCCTTCAGTAAAAATATATTTAAACCGTCCTTGGGACTTTTATTTTTTCCCAGTTATGCTCTCATTTTAGTTATATTTCCCAAATATTTTGCTTTATGAAATAACTTCCATACTTTAATGAAATGACCGTTTAAATTAATTTTTACCTTATTCGATAATTGGTTATAAGTAGCAACTCCGTTTATTTGTCTATATGTTCACATTTGCCGTAGATAGTCGAACAGGGAGAAAGTCTAATTAAATGTTTTTTTAAATTTTGGTAATTTAAAATAAGCAGAATGGACAGATAAAACTGCAGACACATGCTTAACCTGAAAATAAAGACTTGATAAAATATTGAAAAGCAAGCTATCTAAAAGGTTGACAGTCTTGGCAGAATGTGGGCCCCATCAAAATTAGCAAAATAATATTTTTAGCGATGAATTGGAAGAAATTAATGAGGAGTTACAATACAGTCGAAGGTGGAATGGACATGTCAAGTGAGCACTGAATTTTATAAAATGACATTAACGTATGTTGAAAGTTCACTTTAAAAAAAAAAAGGCTGTTGATACATTTTTATGTGGCGGGTTTGATCCCCAAAGACTTAACGTTGACGCGGGCTTAAGCAGCATGTACCGCACCCAATTCTGCGTTACGCACTAGGCTCAAATGATATGAGATTAGGGATTGATGCACGCGTGGTGGATACGTCTGTCTCGCATGCGCCTATCCAGACAGGTAACTACCTGCCAGAAAACAGAGTTTTTGCTTATATTGCACGTTCGTGAGGGTAAATGCAGTATGAGACACACGTGTTTATGTAAAAATTAACATAAAAGTCATAATTTAACCCCTTACATTCAAACATCAGTCACTCATTCACTTGCATATGCTACAGAAATATCATTCGTTAAATAAGTGTTTCTTATCGCTGTATATGGTTTTTGTTACTTCCAGTATATCCAAATGATTACACATTTCTTTAACATAGAAAATTCAACTGACTTGCACCATCATTTGTCTGAAAACTTTTTTTTTATTTTTCATCACGGACAAATATTTAAAGGACAGTCACTTAGTAGAATAAATCAGAAAGAAAAAATAAGGGATCTTTTACGTTCAGTTATTTAAAACTACCATCTGACTGACATTCACCAAATGTACATAGACATTGGAAAGCTTATGTTAATGAATATCTTTAATTAAGCTGTGGAAAAACTGAAATATTTACTGTGCATCCTGTTTTTAAATGCTGACAGGCAAAAATAAATTTCTCCTCCCTGAGAATTGACATATATGTTTCGATAAAGAAAATGTGGTTAAGCCGTTTTCAAATGGCCCACTATGTACGAGTTAACTGGTTCGCCTTAAATAATATGCTGTTGAAAACGTTGCAAAACTTTACATTTTTGTCAATAACAAAAACACACAAAATGCCATATTTGAAAACACATTTTCAGTTATCGTCACCAGATCGGAAAATGGCATACGAGAAAAATGTTAGATGAGATAAAAGCCGTGACCAATGGTGTTCAAGTATGAATTCAGCCACAGCTCTATAAATGAACAGCATGCAAAAGTTATAATCACTAACGGAAAAAAAACGTTTCTTCTAGCCAATACAATCAAGAGCAAGAGGGTTAGTTTTTGGGCATTAAATGATTCCAATCTTCAATTTCCAAAAACTCATTAAGAGTAAAGTCTATAAATATTCTTCAAATAGATTTTAGTTTCTGGCCTCATGACATTTACTTCATTTGTCATCAGGCAGTCCAATCAGGCCAGCTAGTTATAATTTCAGGTGCAATAATTTAAAAACATGTACGACACTGATGTGCACATGCTGCTTCTCGACAAATTACTACAATCAGAATTTTTTCCACTGATTGTGAGGATGTGGGTCCTTATTGAACCTTTTGTCATCTCCATAGGCAAAACATTTACAGGAATACATTACATTTTAAAATGATTTGATTTTTTTCAAAAAGTATGCTCCATTTCACCCTTGCGAACTGAAATTTAATTAAACTTCGTTTTGGCAAAGATGCACAAGACTTTTAAATGTACATGCATAATGAACTCTCCAGATTTGTTCACAAGGCACGCTTCCAGTAATTTGATTGTCCTGCTTGATTCTGTTAGTTTCCCATCCACTAAAAATGATCTTATTGTCCTTCTTACACATGAACTTTCTGATATATCCTCATTATTTAACTTTACAACAACTTATACAAGCCTTATATGCCTAATGTGCTGATTACCTCACCCGATGAAATTTGTTGTCTACGTGAGAACGTTCTGCATAGCACTGTTTTTATCAACAAAGGATGATTTTAAATGTCAAATACCTCCTGAACGTAGGTCAGAGGTTATTTAGCAAACGTTGTCTTCTCCTATTAGTTGTCGCTCAATAACCTCTATTCCCTTAGTTCAGCAAAAGCTGATTTATGAGTACACTTGCAACAAAATGGCTATAGAGAGATTTTTCCTTATTATTAGTGACTTTACCAGGATCATACCAGTTTAATTTATCAACGTGTATTACAATTTAAGATATGAAGGAAATAATAAAAGGTTTTCTGCTCAGGTACGTTGAAAAATAACCTAATGGATCCTTTTTAAGACACACCACGAAAAAAACTAGTTTTTCTCAATAGTCATCTCTTTTTGTAGTTGCACATAATTCAGCAAAACATGACTTACTAGATGGCATTCACCTGATTAAAATAAATTCTATTCAGGACCATATTGTATTGAGAAATTGTTCTCCCCTTTAGATTTTTGAACAATGTATAAGCCTGTATTACTTAACACTTTCAACTTTAACAAGAGAGCGAGCAGGTCTTCAAAAACAGACGATTCAAGACAAGGCAATTTAGTTGCCTAAAGAAATGCACTTTAAAAGGCTTGGTGGGACCTAACGTCAACTTGGTAAACAACAGCGTTTTGAAGAAAAGAAAAAACGTTTACTTTAATTTATTTTTTTATCTGGTTCACTCTAAACCAGAAATAAGCATTTTTTGTATGTTTTTTTAGAAGTACACAAACGACGCAATGGATTGGTGATATTAACGCGTGTTTTGAATTCCATAAGTTTTTCACAAAATAACTTTCTTGAATTTATGAAAACACGTAGAATCCGCATTGCAGGACTGAAGCCCTCACATTTAAGGAAAGCATTTACTTATTTATGTCAACCTACATGTCTTAACCCAGTTGATTATCCTCATTTAATTTATCTTATGGTTTCAAAAATTTAGTTTGTTGGGCTTATTTAAAAATCAGCAACTGTTTTTAGTAACTGATTGCTAGATTGTTTACAATACACACACAAATATTTAAATAACAAGCTGTTTATCAGTCAATGGCTAAAAACCAAAAATTTTAATGGCACAAATGAGATTCAATTAACGTCAAGTTTGATAGGGATTTTGGTCTGTCCTCTTAGTATTCGTCTCTTAATTCTTAAATAATATATCATAGCCTACTTTTGACTATGCAGAGAAACAAGTGTGTGATGCAGCTTTAGCCAGCAGTTTGCAATCTTTTCGCAACCTTTGACAATTTCAATATGATAGGTCAAATACTATACATGCATTGCTCTATGGTTGGTATACATTGAGCGCCCACGCAGCGAAGATAACCCAAAATGTACCTCTGCAGGATCCGCTAAAATGACCTTTTTTCCTGCGTCTCTATAGTTTGACGGACGTGATGATTGTACTCATCCGCATATCTGCGGTTAACGCAAGGCTCTTCATTAGATTTTAGCGCAAGGGCCACTTCCCTCACTGCGCCAAGTGAGTTTTGCACCCAGGACTGCATGTCCTCGGCCAGCGTGGCTTTTAACCCCCTGAACAGAGCCTGACCCTTAAGGCACGTGGACTATACGATGAGATGTCCAAAATTAAGCCAGACATTTTCGCTTCTGACATGGTTTTTGGACCCGCACGAAACATGCCAATTCACACCAAGCTTCTCTGTGTACGGAGTAAATAAGCATCCTGTCAGTAGAAGCATTGGACTTATTATCTATGGTTAAATGTAATATGATATGATCCACTTAGACAAACCCCCGCTCTTAGAACTTGACGTTTCTCTTCGGTCGATCAAATCTTGGAGTATTGCACATTGAAGCAAATACATTCTAGGATTAATCCCTGTTATTATTCAAGTTTAACTGGGAAAAGATTGGAGTATTGTGAATGGAGTTTGCGAAAGGGTAAGAGTGTAATTGAGATAACTTCTACAATTTACCGCAGACCATGTCAGAGTCCTTTCAAAAATAGACCTTGAATACGCAAATACTTACCCGAATACGGTGTGAAAATCTGTCAATTCATTGACAGCTTATAACGCAGAACGCCACTTTGTTTGCTGTGGGTGGGGGCCAACAACACACTTACATGCGGCATGTCAGTTAATTAAAAGGTGGAATGCTTTGTGATTTATTTTTAAAAATTCTACTGTGGATGATGTGGAGGATGTGACTAATAAAAGCCATGGATTTTATATTATTGATAAAGTAAAGTTCGACAAAAATTGGAACATTTCGTTTTGTTATAAAGTTACCTGATTGACGCTTGCAGGTTCTTCTTTGCAACTGCTGAAGCCCAGCATTCACACTTTTTTGAAAGCATTTTAAAATTAACAATAAGGGACGTAATCAGCCATACAAATGCACTTATATTGCTCGAAAAAGGAAATTCACGCAAATATCCTAAAAATTTGCGGTTTACAACCCATATATCACGTAGAAATAGATTACCGTTTTCAATAAATGACGTAGTGTACATTCAGAGATGATATAATCAAAAGAAAATGATCTTCATAAAATCGCGTTATATTGTAACTATCCAATTTTGTAACATCAACTTGTCGTCAGAAGACTTAAACGGACAAAGTGAGATATTCGAACTATATCGCTTGACCCGACAGGACAGACAGCGGCCTATTGATAACTAGTGCAATAAAGGTTGGCACATAAGTACGAATTTTTGTAGCGAAACAGGGGAGGGAAGAACAGTTCCAGCTGTTCATGCTGAAGGGGAGGTGGATTGTGATTCAGTGTTAATACTGATGGCTGGATTAGCCGTCATTGATGTGGATTTGGGGGCGTTAAGAGGTACAGTTGTGATTCGCCATCTAAAACCAAGGTAGTGCGACATCAAAATTCAAATGGCCGTGCATGGATTAGTAGCTTTTGCTAGAGGAGTGGCGCAAATTAGTTAGCCGTGGCGTAGTCCATTTGCACTGAGCATTAATCACTGCAGTGCTTTCGGTGCCTCTAAACTCATATGGCAGGATTGTTTTTAGGGGCTCCGATGAGTGGCACTATGATCAGCAATGGCGCACATGCCTTATGCACCTTTGAAAGGCTGCACGTAGGTTCAACATGGGGTCAAAAATCTACCTTTTGCGCATCCCCTAGCTAAGGTGCTAATCCGAGCTCGGCCATTAGCATCTCAGTGTTTCGCCACTTTCCACCTCAGACATGATCAAACGCAAGTGAACGTCTTAACACCTTCAATCAGTGCCTTGACTGTTGCCCCCATCCCGCATCGATGACTGCTAATCCTCCCGGCTGTAGCCCCACTGAACCAAAGTTCGCCCACCCCCCTCCAACGCAGACAGCTGTAGCTGTTCTGTTCCCCTCGTCGTCCCAAAAAATACCGTATTTATGAGTTCAACCTTCTCATGCCAATGGCTCTGTCGCTCTCTGTCCTGCCGTGTCACCCAATCTATTTCAATTACCTCACTTTATCCTCAGTTAATTTTTTCTGAGGACGGGTTGATGTAACCAACTTGAAAACTTACAAGTGTAACTTGATTTTCAAAAGTGTTTAATTTTCAAATTACTGTGCCTATAAAATTTACAATACCTGCTTAATGGTGCGTTGTAGAGGAAAGCCGTTGGGTGTTTACTGTTGCTGTAATATTCGAATTAGTTCGTAGTTAAATATTGTGGTTTCTTCGTTACTAAATAACTTTCCCTGTTTCCGAAGAAAACTCTTCCCTTGTTTGATTTATATGTGACCTGCAAATCAAGATTTATTTTCGACGCAGCGGGTTCGTTAGTGCCATTTATTAGAAAACCGAGGAAAATGCAATCTTTTACAGTTACTGGTGTAGTTCTGCTTAAACTGCACACCTTCCTGTTAGCAAAATCAACTCAAAACATCATGTGTATACGTAAAATGTTGCCTCAGAAACGAGTTGAAGCAAAAGACCCGAAGTTAGAGTTGGTTTGACCTGAGCAGGGGCACTTTTAGTCCTAATTTTCGAACAATTACGTCAGCCAGTTGATTTTGAAGGCAATAAAGAAAGCTTTAGCCAGTCAAAATTCTTGGGCTTCTTTTTAAAAAAGTCTTTCAAGTAGTGAGTATACGCATTTTTTAATGGTACTCGTGCAGAAAATTTACAGTGCATCTACATTTAGGCGAAGTTGATTGCATATTTTTAGCCCACCTTAAATGGATCTTAAGGCTCCGCTACGTTAGTAAGCCATATCAAAACATTTTCTTACATGATGTTGAACGTGATTTCAGCATGCCATTTAAGGATGGTAGTGGCAACCAGTCGTTTGAAAAGTTAACGTCTGCATTGTGATTTATTCTTAACCATTGAATGCACTGAGAAAAAATAAATGCGATCGTTGGGGTCAAGAACTTTATTTTGCCTGATGCTTCAAATTCTTACTCCAATCCGTCATCAGATACGTATCCAATGCAGTTTCTTATTATGGGATTGAGCAAGTTTCTGAAACATTGCGCGAATAAATTTCCTGTCTTACTGATCGCATCTACTTCTATTTGGTTACTTCCAAGGACTCACAGTTTTGCTCTTATCAGTCACGTACCGTTTTCTGAATGTGCTTATCCACTTTGTGAACTATTTTTGAAGTTAAATAGAAGAGAACAGTTGATAACCTTACGCATGTTGAAAACCAAAAGTTTGAAAGATTTTTAAATAACTTGGGAACCGTAACTAATCTACGTAATAAAGCTGTGAAATACGAATAAACGCACTTAAGTGAAGTTAAAGCTTTTAAGGAAATGTAATGAAGTTGTATTACGTTGTTTAGAAATACCAAAGTCCTTTTAAAAAAACTGAAAATTCCGAAAACGGGATAATCGCTTTAACTGTGAATATAAAATATAAAAAAATTTAAAAATCCACATGACAAACACGTGTTTTCATTTATGGGCCCGTTCACTTACAAGGATGAGGAAAATAAACCGGGTTGATTGGGGTTATCAGCATCAGCCGCCTGCATGGCGAGGTTGGCGTGTTGTGGCCATTGGGACTGGAAGGGGGAGATAAAGTGAGGTGAGAACGGCGTTTGGAGATGGAGTTTGGGGTTTAAAATCAATATCAAGTACGCGGAGTGCATAATAGTTATCAGGGGGTGGGGATGGCGTGCGAACGCCACCCGAAATCGGCGTTGGCCACGGAGGAGAAGATGCCTAGATAAGCGAATTTTGACACCGCAGCGCTGGTTTTGCTAATCATATGGGCACTGTCTCAGCTGTTGCTAGCAGACGTTAGCAAAGGTTTTTAGAGAAATATGCTGGTTTGCGATAAACAACCTGAAAGGCTTCTTCGGGATCAACTAGGTGGTTAGTATCGACTAGATAGGAGAGAATTGAGCTTTAAATCGATCTATGTTTGCCTTTACCTAGCCAGGCAGGTATGTGTGTACGTATCACATTTTCCAGTCACCTCGTTGTTTGGCCATGGGTACATGTAAACGAATGAATGCACATTTATGTGGCCTTCAAAAGGAGTCGGTGGTTTTTGTCTCACGCGTAGGAGGGGGGAATTCGTGAAGATCGTCGCCGGGAATGCGCACATGATCGCTGTCTTCAGACGTCGCCTTACAAGTTCGGTTATTTAATCCCCTACGAAGGGCAGTGTGCTTGGCGCTGCGCTCCATAATATTTTGCAGGATGAAGTTCTCTTTGTAACCATTTTCAAAAAGTGTGTGCTGCAGCTTATGGAGTTCGGCATCAAGACTTTCAAGAGGGCAGATGTGTCGCAATCTAGCTGCCAGTCCCTGGACTACATATTGTTTTATATTCAAGGAAAAAAACTGAAAATTAATGCATTGGCACGCTGGATTAATCCACCTTCTCATCTGTGTAGAAAGACATCCTGGAATGCAAATTCGTTATCCCTCTGAGGATCTGCAGTAAACTTGAGCGATTGATGCACACTGTTTAACTTCCGAACCAGGGTGTCAATGTTGGTGTCATCATCTGTCAGACAAAGGATGTCATGCACGTACCGAGCGTGAAATTCGAGTTCATTGATGGTGTCCTTTACACTCATTTTCTCGATCTTGACCGTGACACCTTCGATGGAAAACGGTCCAAGCGGTCTATAGCTGATCATTACAGAGGAACTGAACATTAAGCGTGCATCGGGTCAGAAGTTCTATAAGGGTTTTCACGGGCATGCCTATCTGGTAGTTAGTGTCCCGAATGACGTCACGGAGGTATAATATTGTTTCTACTACGAGTATTTTGGATAAATTTATGATATATCTAACGAGAGCATCCTTCGTCATTTACGTTCCTGTTCTTGATAGCGTCCACAAACTCAAAGGTGTCTTTCAAACTTTTAGAGTATAAGTAACTTTCGAGTAGCTTAAGCTTTTCTATTGGCCGTTTCACAATTGTGTGGTAGAGTAAGTTTCTCCTATCCAAAGATGGGGCGCAGAGATCACCCCTGTCTGTGGATTTTTGGAAGGCCGTACATTGTCGGTGTCAGTTTTCAATGTTTTTGTAAGACCAAAAGCCTAATTTGTTGAGGTTTTTGAGAAAATTACTTCAATTTGACCTTTTTAATCTTGGTTCAATCCTTTTTTTGGGATTTTAAGAATTTTGTGCTTTTTAACAAAATTCGTTTCACTTTTGCCATGGAATCTGTCATATATTTTAGAACTGCTCCTACGCCCTAATCCGGCATAGGTAGTGAAGCCCTTTCTATTTTGCGAAGCTCCCTGAGACTATCAAGATGGGTCCTTGATTAGGGAATAATGTTTTTCTTCGAGCACTCCTAAAATATTGCTGCCAGTATTTTACCAAAGTCGACTTAAGATAATCCAAATCTTTATGCTGGTTAGGTTTTAAGATCCACAGTCTTAGTAAATAGACTCTCAAAGTGGGTTTCTAAATCACATTGCGTCGGCATCCACCGCGGAATGCAAACCTTAGGGGCTAAAGATAGTAGTTCTAAAAGAATGGTAAAAAATAATTAAGCACGTACCACTCCGGATTGTTCAGAAAGTTTGACTGCGCTTTCATCGGTTGGACACCTTGTCGGAGCTAAGACCGTCTGGCCTCCATTCTTTTATATCTGACTGTTTTCAAACGACCTTCAAATGCTCGACTCTTGAACGTTAAAGACGGTTGAGGACCACTGCTCTCTGAAACAGGTTACGCTGTAGTTTCTCAATTCACCCCACCCCCGTACTCGATCTCAGAAAATTCACTCACCCCTTATTCTATCTTTCTCCTCTCCCAGTTTCACTGACCATAACACGCCGATCTGGCCATACAGATGGCGAGCGTCCGATTGATATTAAACAATGGACGTTGATAACCCCTGTTAATCCCTCATATTTTGTCTTTCTTTAAATTGTTCATACCCAATGAAGAATTACCGAAAGCGCATGTTTGTCGATTGCAATTTTTAATGGTTAACATGGTAATGTAAAAAAGATTTTACAATTTTATTGTTACTGGCCCATTTTTTGTCTATGAATAAAACTATTCTTTTGCTGAATTTCTTAATTGGTATTTTTCGTATGCGATTGCAATTATTTGTAGATCACCGTTAAAATATCAGTTCATATTTCACGATTTCCACGATTTTCATTTTGTTTTATTTGTTAATCATTATCTTTAAACTGAGGTATGCCATAGAAACATGTATCAAAGTAGTGGGTTTTTACATGCTCATTGAATTCAGATGACCATTTGTCATATTTATGAGCTCACACAAACATGAAAACATGTTGTTGAGCTAAATGAACGTTCACAGACTGAGTCGGCAATTAAACTCCCTAAGATACACTTATCAGCTTTTTATAATAAGTAAAATATGTTGAAAGCTCTTATTTAGATATTAAACTTATGAATGGTTGCTTACTTTGTCTCTTTCCAAGGAAAAATCAAGGTAAAATTTGGTGACTTTGCCTGGTTTTTAGGATTCCGTGGAAAAAGTTATCAATGTCCTGCTGAAATGAAAGGATACATTTTGCTTTTCATTGGAGAATTTAACCCGTAGTTGTTTACCTTTAGGCCCCGTTTCATTATTCAGATATTCTCTGCATAATGATTGAATATATATTGAATTTCAAAAAGTAGTTAATCTTCTAATGGTTTTGTTTCTAAATTGCACATAACCCAAAACTATTTTATTCAAAATGTATCCTTTCACATGCTTCAAATGTAACATTCATTTTTTTGGTGTACCCCTCCAAGTTAACCAACATTTATTTCATTTGCGGTCTCATTTCACAGTGTGATAAACAAAAAACTTCCAAAATAAGGTTATTTCTGTATTTTCTGTCTCTTAATGTCAAAAAAGTTGATAACATAATTTTTTAACATTCAATGCGTTTCTTGCTACTGGAAAACAACGCGACCCCTCACTTTTGGCTTCACTTGATTTTCAGTCACGTAAGATCAGATTATTGACAGTTCGATAAGAAATTAATTTGAAACATGTTTTCCTTATATTAGTGCTCCCTATAGAACAACGCACAAAACCAATGTTTTGTTCTGTGATGTTAAATTTCATGGAACATTTCTTTGTATCGCAACCTCAGATTTCGCTCGAAGATAGTCTATCTTAGAAGACTGGGTATGCAGTTCTTTATTAAAAAAATCTTTCTGAACCTCAAATCCACTAAATAAACAAACAACGCAAGAGTGTATGAATGCTCAACAACTCTCTGAAAAATTGACCATGAAATTGCACGACTTAAAGTACTTCTTATATTCAAAAGCAACGTATCATTTAACTTATTAAGACTATTTTAAAGCATTATGGAATTATACGTCAAGTTTTTACAATTAAAAACAGTTGATACTTATGAGAAGCAGATATTTTGAATAATAATTTATAATACATGGACGATTTGGTTAGCATTTAATTGCACAGAAAGCAAGCATTATTGTTGGCCTCCTCCTTATTTCATTTCCTGATGCTTCAGCTGTCTAAAATATAGGGGTTAAAAAAGCTGTGAGTCCGTTTTAGTGCAACATACAAGAACGAAATGTCTACACTTAACAGTTCTTTAAGTTATTTGTGCATTTGCGAATTGTCTTC
Source organism: Schistocephalus solidus (assembly GCA_017591395.1). Classification (NCBI taxonomy): domain Eukaryota; kingdom Metazoa; phylum Platyhelminthes; class Cestoda; order Diphyllobothriidea; family Diphyllobothriidae; genus Schistocephalus; species Schistocephalus solidus. Next base: position 223,732 of record WEDG01010044.1, on the reverse strand, counting down.
CGCGAAAAAGGAGAGATTTTAAGAATAAAATAGCGAATTGAAAGTGCTGATGGATCTGCAGATTGGATGGTTTCACTTTAAGTTTGATGGTTATATTGCACAAGTAGGCCATCTAGGTAAGTAAATCTATTCGCCTGACGTTTTGGATACTCACTTGAACCCAGCATCATAGTTAATCCTAGATAATAATATTAAGCACACATATGATAGAGTATTCCTAAGAAGAAGGTAGGCAACTGTAAGGACACGTCAGTTACTGTTGTATCCTGGCTTCTAAATAACCTTTGTCTCTGGTCACCTGCAAATACCACATTATAAAAAATCACAACTTAAATAGTTCCCACATAATGAGACAAATTTGCATGTAAAGATTAATGCTGTGTTTCACGCGCCGATCATCTGTTGGTCAGCACCTGTTACAAATGTTGATGTGTACTCATCGTGACGTTAACCAGCAATTTTCCCTTGTGACACCATAACAATTGGTCAATTGCGCCTTTTCTGCGTGTCGACTTCTTGTGCCCAGTTAAAATCGCCCCACAGAATATAGAGGTGGAAGAAAATTTTGCTTGTTATTTGAATGTGAGCAAGGGAACGTAGACCGCTCGCAGTTCACGAGGTTGTCAACTATTACAAGAATGTAGGCTTCGTCAGCTCGTCGAATGAGCATTAAATTGGAGGAAGCGTTGGCCATTGACTTCTAAACTTATCGTCTTCTTTGCCTCGACGTAGTTGGTTTGTCCTCAACTGCGACCAATCCGTGAACGATCCAATATGTTCTCTGTTTTTAGGCTTCCTGACCTGGTGCTTCATAATTACCTCCGAATCCGAGTGAGTTTTGACCGACAAAAATGTTCTTTAATTATCTCTGACACTTGGTTCCAATAAATATCCGAAGGGCTAGGATAATAATTACCCTCGAACAAAGATCGCCGCTTTTATCAAGGACATTTCCTGCAAACCTGCTATTTGGTTCTACCGATGAAATTTAGGTTACACAATTGAATATACTGTGATAAAGCTTGCGTCTAAGGAAACGTTTGTGGTACCAATCGTAGTGCATCATACTTTAAAGGTCATTCATCCACGGTGAACTCCGACCTGTCTTTTAGTTGAATTGCTCTAAATACCACACATCACAATCTGACAACTGAAGTATTATGAACGCTTACCACTTATTTTAAGTTTTTAGAGACAAAAAAAGCCTTGGTCAATATTTTATCGTGTACTCGTTTAATTAGTTATAACCGATGTTATAAAATAATTGCATAAATGCTTCTTTCTAATCGAAAGCACGTGAAGAAATTGGTTTTTTTTAATTTTGTTAGATTAACCGACTACTGCATATGAAAAATGAGCCGTTTTATGAAAAATAATTTTTTAAGCCAAAATTGCCGGCGTGATTTGAGGAGGCCAAAAAACTGTCTGCGCAACAAATAATTGAATTTATTGCAAAATCCAAAGTCCATAATCCAATATGCGTTTAGATTAAACCACTCTTATTTTCAGCCAAATCTCAGTGAAATATCCAATGCACAGTATTTCGCAAAATGTGCACAAGATTTTAAAAACTCCTAAGGTATTTTCTCATTTGCGCATTTGGCAAGCTAAAAATTCATTTCCAAAACAGTTTTTATTCACTGCATGCCAGCAGCAATTTGTTTCTCAGTTGCTTTTGATTTTGTGTTATCAAGTTGAAAAAAGCACCAAACGTTTAAAAATCCTTTTGCAGGATAGCGTAAATAGTAACCACTGTTTACATATGGAGCACACCCGCTTTTAGCTAGACACTTGTATGTGTTAGAGAGATTGCTCTGTTAATACGTGGAGAGCAGGTGTAGCCAATTTGCAATTGTATAACCTACAAAGAATCCTGGGATTTTTGTAACGAAGGCAAATACTTTAGGAGTAGCAATGCTGGTTTATTCAATGTGTTTCGAAGGGGCAATTATGCTTATTCTAAAAAATATCACGTGTATTCGTGCTGCATATTAAATAGTTTCAAGGATTATGATCAACATTTGTATGCAGCATCCCTGTCAATCGAAATAAGTACATATTCATTTGAGTTCAGACAATCTTAATCACAAGTGTAAGCTTATTATAATAACAAATAAACAAATTATTATTTCAGAACCTTGTGAAGTGGTAATAAGACCCAATAACACGTGAGAAAAAAACGCTTTGAACTTAATCAAATGCTCAGATATTTTGAATTCTGTTACCCTACCAGACACAATTATATAAAAAGTAATAAAATCAACCTTTTATTAGATAACCTTTAAGACGAGAAATTATATACATATGTATAAAAAACAGTTGAATGGAAACTCTACATTTGAAGATACAGTTTTACTATCCTTCAAGGAAAGGTAATTATATATCTTCATCTAGGAAATTATAGCCATGCTCCGCATCATTCAAATGGCATCGTTACATCAAACACTGCGCTATCGCCTTACGCGATATAAGTCATATGGCCTTAAGTACTCTGTCCTAAAAGTAAGCGATGAACATCTTCCTTTGTGCCAAAAGCGGTAGCTATAATTGAAACTATTCCAACAAAAACCGCTTTATGTTTGAACAAACACGTATGGGGAGACGTAAGGACCACACGAAATATGAGCCGCGTCTCACTTGCGACTTAATATTGTAGAGTTTTTAATTGTATCTTTGGTTATTAGAATATTGAGATCCTGTGCTAAGAAATGGAATAAAATTCAGCCAATACTATTGCGTTTTTCAGCGTAATGTACTAACATTCAGTAATTGGTAGGTAAATTTTATTAGTTAACGGAACCACACGAAGGTAGCTCGCAGCCATAGGCAAATGCAAGCATTCACATAATTTTCCCGATAAATGCGGCTGGTAGGGTAGAAGGGCAAAAGACATGGCCCTGTTGTCCCTTCATAAAATGCTCAAAATAAAAAAGTAGGCAATCAGACAATGCATGAAGCGGATAAAACAAGACACTAACATTTTTTTGCTATCTTGTAGTTCAAAAAAAGTGCATTTCATATACAGTTACCACATTGCATTTTGTGTGACGATTGCCCGCCATATATTTATGTGAAAAGGGAAGTCGGCAACATGTTTTCGGTAATACATCAGTGGGCTGGTACATTTACAAGGGAAATGCATCTAAGTGGTGTTAACAGGGTTAAGACACTTCTAATCGTTAAGAATGATTGCAGGCTGCCTACATGGTAAGGTCGACGTGTAGAGGCTATTGGGACCGTTTGAAAAGGCAGGTGGTAGAGTCGAGTATGGGAATTGAACATCACTGTCAAGTACGCGGAGTGAGCAACTGCTGTCAGGGGGTGTGGACGTCGTGTGAGCACTACCTGAAGTGGTTGTCGGCCAAGAAATAGAGAACGCCTCTACGAGCGTCTTCTGATAGCACAGTGCTGGGTTTGTTAGCCTTATGCCTCGGTTGTCGCGAGCTCATTAACATAGTTTTCACTGCCTCCATCTGATTAAATTTTCAATATGTAGTGGGATTTGTACGTGCTGTTTAATCTTCGAACCAGATGGCCAGAAAACTGGCAGAAATCACAATCAGTGATCGCTCATACGAAATGGTAAATGAAATTCTAAATCTCATTTACGATTTGTAAAGATTCTTTAGGGTGAGGCTGACATATCAATCAAAGTATGGCAAAAGGGCATGCTTATTCCAATATGCCAGAATGTGAGTCTTTGAACGTCCAATTTGTCAGTCGCCTTTAAAAACTGCCCCTTGCTAATATGACCATCTGAATAGCATTTATTAGTTACAGGCGTTTCCTATGCTCTAGGATTTTGTTTTTCTTCATATTGTGAAATTATATATGAAATTTACTTCTAGTACTTATTTAGTAACTAATTATGTCGTATTCAATTTAAATACGTGAGGAAAGTGTTATTTTTCTGTTTCAATTTTCTGATCCTCTAATATTTTCATATGGATTGGATGGTATATGCGCTGAGGGTTTTAAGCCTACACGCCCTATGCTCGCCATTGATGTGCTACCCAGCATTTCTCTCCTCCGTTAAAATGACATCACATATTGCATCAAAAATTTGCAATGGATATGGACTATGTTATACCTTTCATGAGCGGCACTAATAAACGGACCGATATAAAAAGATTAGAAAAGATATTGCAGGCTTGTTAAAATCTCGTGATAATTATCATTTTGTGCTATGCGGCTTCTGAGCTAATACTTCTGCCTGTACGATAAACCACAGAGTACGCAAATTTGACTTCAGCCGGTGAGATTGATAAAAAGACCACGTGTAAATTATTTTTAGCAGAACAGCATGGAAAAAGTAGCCATCTGCATATATCTTCATTGGGCAGTGCTAAAAACCTGAAATATTATAACCTAACGTTGCTATTGAAGCGAGGACAGGTGAAAGCTATACTGCGTATATAATATCAACTCGGCAATAACGTGGTTTCTGCTATCTGATAGTGGCACCTGGATTTAGATTAATTGCCTGTGTTCTCAGCCCTGTTTAGCCCTCTACCAATATCCGTATATAATAAACAATCGTTTAAAGATCGCGTGTCTGACTGCAATCTGATTTTATGGCTGCATTTGCTTATCGGTGTGTTCAACAGCACAGTCCTGAACAACCGACTGTGACTCCCTTGCCCAGAACAGGTTTTCAGTATGTTCAATCCCCTCATGTCCCGACGCTTCCTCTGCAGGCGAAGGTTGTGATATTTGGCTCGTTCGTGAATAGGTACAAGAACAGTTTCACCCTGATAACAAAAGAATACGTAGAAATGCTTGATTTAATCTTTTAAATTTTTTAGGTATATTCGAGCTCGAAATTGCTGCTATTAATCTGTATTACTTTTAAAAATAATAAATTATGCCAGAAGCAGAACTCTGAACAAATTAATTTAAACACTGTAGGTTACTTATAAAATGATTAAGAAGAGGGATTAATATCCCCATTAGAATAAGGAAATTTAAAGAACATCACTTTATGTCATAGGATATTAAAAATAAACTTTCTGATCTAACCGATAGTTAAATACAACATATCTTTTAACGACTGTGGCACCTCCAACTCCAAACGTTTAGCTCCTTTTAATCTTATCTTTTTATATTATTTTTATCTTCAATCCACAAGGTTATGTCAATCAGTCCAGAGCAAGGAAGATTTTAACACGCAGCTTGTTTTGATTACAGAATGTTAAGCAATATCCTAACAAATTAACGGAAAGGAACTTTTTTAAAATTGAATATGCTTACGAAGGTTTTCAAAATAGAAATATATTTTTCATCAAGCACACACTTTGAAGAAGATAAAAAAAAGCCCGACTGTGCACAAAAATTAGTTTGTTTTGTTTGCTTTCTCTGAACGATGTGTATATTAACATGAACATTAAAAATCAATTTCAGCTTTTATTCCACTTAAATAGCAGCATTTGTCTGAGAGTGGTTTTTTCAAACGACCGAAATGCAGATAGACCGTTGCTACTGAAATACGGTAGTAATATGCCACAATTTAGTTATTGTTTATATTCTTACGTTAACAATCCTTTACCATAAAAAACACAGCTCAGAAGTTCAATAAAATTTAAGAAGAGAGGCCTGTTATTTTATATATGCTGGTGTAGTATTTGCAAAATCTCAGTGGAGTACTTGACAGAAAGCATGCCAGAGCCTTCCGGATACGCAGTGAGTTTCCGATCTCGCGGTTGGATCCCTCCCGCCTCTCATAGTAGGAGTATTTTACAAACCGACTTTAGAAGACTACGCAGAAAGCGAAATGCGTTATTAATCATGAATAATGCATAATGTTTCAGTCTGTGAATATGGGTAACACAATCCATACTGAATACGTTCCACATTCTATGAACCTCTTCTTGTTAACAAATCTACTTCTTTTAATATTGCAGAGAGGTTTACTTTGTTTAGAGGACGGTGGCATCACAATAATAACAGTAAAGAGAGGTTGGTGGATTACTGGAGCAGATGCTATCAGACGTTTATCAAAGGAATTCATATTCAGTTAAATTATTGTATATTTTCCGCTGATACTTCGGTTTTCTGGGTTTTAAAGCGTCCTTCAAATATCGGCAGGGACTTTGCAGTAACTGGCAATCTTTGTTGATTGCCCAAATGGATGGTTTCTTTATACGATGTCTGTCAAAACGTTCCAAATGAGGCACCTCGTGTTTTTAAAAAATAAAACAGTTGGGCCAATTACGGATGACCCCAAATATACTAATGATGTCCCTCATTCAACTAACAAAACTTTTACCATCTTGAAATCGATTTCGTCAGTTTTGTTCCTACATATACATAAGCACCTCAGGGTGACAGGTGCAATCGTTAAATGCAAAAAACGCTACTGTAGTCTACATTTTTCCAACTAACATAGCCCTAGATCCTGACCAGCAGAAAGACGCGTACCATATCCTCAAAACTGAAAATGACTGGTTGAGGGTGAGTTTCATTTTTTTACTATTTCTATTCACTCAGGAAATCGGGTGTCGTAAACTTAACTGCTGCCCGTATATCCTTTTTCAAATAATAATAGTTAAAACAATCTTTTCCTTAAAACCCTGCTTTCATACATCTTGCAATGAGTCCGTTCCCGGTTGAGTAGTCCAGCTTGTATACTTTACGCCTACACCACGTGACAAGGGTTGCGGAGCACGTCGGTTCCCGCAGACGCCGCAGCATGGATCGGCGTACCGTAATCGGACATTGTTCATGATTACTTTTGGGGATTTTGAATACAGGCGGGTACCCAACAGCCGCTCGGGTTGTTTGTTTGAAGTTGTCTCCTCTTGCGCTTTGGCTCAAGAACCTAACCATAAGGCAGCGGTAGCAAGCAAACTGATGGTTTAAACCACTGCCTACATTGTCGATTGGCAGGGCGATGGAAAATGACTATTATTTTGTAAGGCCTTTTGGTCCGGTGACTCCATCGCTTCACCCTAGGACTGATGCGTTGTCGAAAAAATGATTTTTTTATTTCACTGTCCAAACAACTGACCGGGCGTGAGATGCGCTGAAGCAAGCCGAGTCCCCGACCATGGTGAGGCATGCGTTCTTCGGAAAAACATCTGCGTACCAAATGCTGCGCATCTGATGATAGCACGCCAAAGTGAGTGCTCAGGCAGTTCCAGCCATTTGTGCCTATTCCTCGCCTTAAGTCGGGAAGAGGGAGTGATGTTTACTTTGGTGCCAGAACACACAGCACAATTTTCGTATAAGAAAAAAGTGATATGCCTTTAAACTATCGCGGATCTTTCCTTTGACCCACGTGTTAAAAACTCGGTGGCCTCGGTGGGATCCGAACCCACGTCAGCAAGGCGAAGGCTAAAGTACAGCCAACGCTCTAGCCAACTGAGCCAACTAATCACATTTGGGTCAAGTTACCCGCCCAGCTTACTGCAACGTATGGAATCCACTTATTCTGATACAGCAAGCTGACTGCCCAAGCAGGATTTCCTAAGCAGTCAATCAACAATCCACTAGATGACTACCAGGCACAATTAATCAGTAGAGGATTTTGGCAGATTTGAATAATTCATTTGAACTTGGCAGGCTGCCAAATGACCGCATAATTCGATGCTTATTTAAGAATAGACAGTCAAGTTATCACGCTTTCTGTATGATGTGGCGTCTGTGAAAACCCACTTTAATTGTGCTCCATCGTGCACGGCTTTCTTGGGCAGGGTATCGGGAGGTTATCATCTGACGAATATCCAAGTGCCAGAAGGGAAACAGTACGCACAAAAACAGAAAGGATTCACAATCGTAGATGAAATCCGGCATCTCAGCGTTTTTAATCAGTTGGACATGGGATTAGGTTTTAAAAGTAAGCCGGATTATCGCGTACTCCCCTAATGTTTACGCAGTATTTGAATTTATTATTTTGATATCTACCACATCTGTTAGATTTCACTGTTCCAAATAAAGACATTCTTTGTATGCCACACTGTGCTAACATAACTAGTGGGCAACATTTTGCAAGTGATTATATTAAGCCATGAGTTGCCCTCCTTGTGTTTACTTGGATAGGATGCTAACCAACTCAATTTTACCATTATGTTTAGCCACTTAAAGATCAAAAGGGAGCGTTTTTAACAGCCCTTCACCAAATTTGTGAAATTAAGTTGAAAACATCCGTCAACTTGAAAGGCTCTGCAAAGTCCAGCTACTTATAGGGATTTACTTTTCAGATTAATAAGTCACTTACTAGCTAAAATATCCCAGTGTGGTAAATCTTTTAGTATTTTTATTCTACTGCCTTCTCTGGGCAACGTGTGAATATACCGCAGTTTTACCGCAACAGCTGATTGCGTTAAGCTCTTATATTCATAAAGATGTATGGATTGGGCCTTAAAATCGTAGTTCTGATATATTAAATACAAGTAAGCGCATTAGTTTTCGAGAAAATTAAGAAGAGCATCAAACCGTTAAACTGCCCAGCAAACTTCATATTATTTATTTGCCTTTCCTTCTTTGCTGCCGTAATTTCGGTAAATATTTTCCATGCGCTCATTTTCTTACGCGGGTATGTCCTCGAATGAATGGTGGGGGTTTCTTATGAAAATTTCAAAAAATACATGAATCACTAATTTTATGAAGGGTTAAATTTTAAGGTAACTGTATTTCATACACAGTTAATGAAAATAAGCTCAAACTTAAGTGTCAATTCTCAATGAATTATTGCTGTCAGTGACTAAAGCCATACTAATTGACTTTGTTAGACAGCCCTATATGATGAACCATCCCCTTGGGTTTTTCCTTTCTCTTAATTCTTGATAAATACACGTTGTTTTTTGGCGTCAGTGTTCACTTTGGATTGATAGAAATTATAATATGAACACTACTGCCGAAACAGAGGTAAGCAATCATATATTTTGGGAATTAGTCTGTCAATGCTTTAACGTGAAAATCAGGTTCAAAGTAATCGAAAATTAATACATTTTGTTATGTTCTCCTTTGGTATGCTACCCGATCCAGTATTGACACAAAACTCCTGTGATAGTGATAAAAACCTAGATTTCCAGCTTATAATGACTATCCTGATTTTAAAAAAACCATTACTGTATTCAACTCCTAGTGCACTGTTGTCTTACCAGGGCAAAAGTCTTGACCTACCTGTACTGTAAAAAGACGAGCTCAGTCGGAGACTGTGTAGCTTATTTTTTTGAGATAATCTGAACAAATAAAAAAGAGTTCGGAATTTCATTTTATGTTCTGTTTTTGGAATTTTATCATTTTTCGAACTGTTACATTAATCTGTAGGATAGGTAACGCAGTTTCAGTGTTTTTCTGAACTAGTATTTGAACAACTAAATTTCCCACATAAAAGGATTTTATGAATTGTCTCACTCTAATTGCGCGTTTCATAAGGAAAATAAACGAAAAGAGCTTTTTTCCCACTTCTTACCACACAAGGAGGTAACAGTAGATGTTACGGCGCCAATCTCATATCATATCTCATGATCGTCATTAAAAGGCTGTCGTGGCAGTTAGCATGTGGAATAGTTTATTTAAGTAGCTGTGTACCGGCAAGCTAAGATTACACACCTATCAATGACGTATTAGAAAATACTTAATTAAAGTAACAATTCCAGGATGTCTTGCCTTAAAGGTAGCACGGTGAACGTTAATAGAAATCGTAATATACACTATTGGAGAAATAATGAGACTTGTTATATAGCAGACATTAAATATAATTCCGTAGCACCCCTAAATGTTTTCTGATTTCCAAAAATTGTCCCTACTTTAATGGAAGCGAATTTTCAAGCTCCAGCTATATGTGTGATTGAGGAAAAACAAATCTTGCCGATTAACTAAAACTTTATTTACTTTTCTGAGCTTTTGACGTTTTGCTAGAGTTCATCGTTAGAAATGACGACGGCAACAGAACATGAGACAGTTGCAGGGTATTAATTAATCCGAGATCAATTATGCAGGTCAAGAGGTATTTGCGCAAGGCTATGTATGCCGGCGCCAAATCTATAAATTCATTGACTGAGTCCTGAGCCGAGAGCTCAGTCATTCCTTAGTTTGGCAGACGCATAGATAAACTCATAATCTGTTTTAACGATGTGAGCTGCCACTTACCGTGACACATAATTCCTTTACACTACTCACCTATTCTCTTTTTTGCGTGATCCGAGCATACGTTTTTCCTGAACTTACCACGTAAAAGGACAATGTGGGCATGGGATAGGAAAGACTTCATCAGCCTTCTCTTTCACGTTTGTTCGCGTTGCAGTCTCGGTTCTGATTGTCATTCAGAGTAAACAAAGTTTCATTCCTTATCAAGGGCATCGGAAGTTATATGATATGTTCTAAGGAGTACATCATGTTTCGGGTATGCTTGGATTTGTATGATTTCCACCGCCTAGCAGGCGATGAGTAGGTAACCTCTGGGGATGAGTAGAACCACAAAACATAAGTAAATGTGTGTGGGACATGCTGAAAATATCTAAACGTTTTGTTGTCCCTGGTAAGATTTGCCATTCTATTTTTTGGGTTTTCGAGTAATAGTGGTTTCTCTATAGTTCAAGTCAATAGGATAGTATTTGGAGAAGTGCTTGCATAAAACGTTGATCTTAATCAGTATTCAGTATATCACATTTTATTCCTTCGGAAAACAAAACCCTTAATGGAATTGCAATCAACAGGTATCTCTCATTGCATATTTAATTGCCTGTGACTAAAGGCAACTCCGTTCTTTGGGTAAAGTGCGGAACTTTATACGGTATACGCAATCTTTTTTTATTTAATACCGGGCACGACGTCTGGGGAAAAATAGCATTTTTGTTAAATGTGCCCGGAAATACAATGACTCTCTGCACTCCTGGGGAACGCGAAACATTGAGATAGACTTACAAAAAATTTAGTAAAAATAGAAGCAAAGAGAACCAGTAAATACAGAAAGGTGCACAAGGTGGTCACTTACTGAAGCCAACCTCAAATGAGTAACGTTTGTTTAACCCGTTCGATATGGTAACAGATATACGAAAATCTAATAAAAAATGACGACAACCTGGTAGAAATAGCGTTGGAAAATTACTCATTTAATTTTCCTATTTTCCTATATTCCTTTATATTATACTTTTCGAGACGCTTGACTGCTGTTATAATCCTTACAGAAGCTGACACGCGTTCCAGGATAGAGATGAGAAGTAATGGTGATCTCGACTACCATCGTTTTACGGTCTTAATGTTACAAAAGAAAAAAGGTTTTTCAGCGTTGGAGGTGAGTGTGGTATCGTGTACCACGTTATTTATAGGTGGTGACAGGCATGTTAAAACGTGTTTTAACTATGAACTGAACTGAATAATCCGAGTGCCAAGGGGAACGGCCGGGGTGGGAATGCGCTAGATCCGCCACCATCATGGTGCCTCCTGAAGGGGGTTGGTGGTATGTCGAGTTTGGTGGCTATCGTCCGCCGGCACACAGAGCCCCAGGTGGGCTCTTCTTCAATTATGTTCCTCTCGGTAAGGACTGGCGTTTGAAGGCTTACAGAGGTTGCAGCATGCGCGTTAACGAGCTTATTAGCCTGACGTTAGAAATGGCAGGAAAATATAGCTTCAAATCGATCACAATATTTCTGCAATTAATTCGGCCAAAAAGAATAGGCTAGAATGGTTCCATGCTATTATACCACAAACACTAAACCTGTTTCGTTTATTTTGTGTTTCTTCTTTATTTGTGAGAATGGATTAACCAAAACACGTTGTCTGCAAACTGCCATTACTCGACTACATTTTTTTCTAGATTCCATAAAATGCGCATTCCAATGCCGCTGTTTCGTTTCATATAGTAGCATTCAGCGGTACTTTTAACCTGGTAGCTACAAACGATGGCTAATGGTTCTCCAGTTTGCGTGTCTCCTTAAAAACGAAACATTTCAAGGCTTTAGAATGGATGCGATTATGTCTTCAAAAAACCGAAAACATACTTGGAATTTTCACTGTAAGATCGTTGGAGCATGTGGCACGTGAACTGTTAATAGTTCTGCACAGTGCAAGTGCACATAAATTAAATCGCTAATGCTGCGTGGTTGTTCCGAAACGTAGACGTATGGGGTCATCTCATTATATCTGGTTTTTAAAAAGAAGGCGAGAATTTGTGAACGGACGTTAAAGCATTTGTTTTGCAGAATAATTTGATAAGAATTTTGTTTCAGTATAGTAACTCGGCGATGAGCTGCGCACTTAAATACTATTCCGTAAGCAGATGAGCGCTGCCGAATTTTATCATCTTTTAATTAAATTCTGGAATGCAATTATGATAAAATTGAATTAATGGAATTAAAACAGATACAGTCTGTTTCTTCCCATTAAGGCGTGTCAACATTCAGGGAATGGAATAGTTTGATTTCATGTGAGTCGCAATCATATGTAAAATTTTAAATAATTGTGGATTGATTGATTCATTACCCTAATAAACGTTCGCTTTTCTTTCAATTTTAGTGAAACTATATTCAATGAGTTTACGTTTTTGCATTCGATATCTTTCCATTTGACAGAGGTGTTTAAAACGACCACATAATTGAGATTTAAAACGCAGTAAAAATTAACCTCATTTCTGAATTACGGTGCAGTAGCAGCGCTAAGTCAATGTGTTATGTCTTCACGCATAAGTATTTTTTAATAGGAAAAGTGGTCCCTTACTTTCAACACCAAGAAGAATGAATTTAAAATATACTACAATGCATCTGTGAGCGAGTCAAATTAAAATATACTTTTGTGCTTTTTCCTTATTACCAGTTTTATTTTATGTGTTAGTTAGGGTGACTGTAGATTTCCTCTTGGCAGGCAAGCAATAATTACAGGTAATAATTTAAAAGAAACTAGCTTGGAGTTTTTCTAAAAGAGTTACGTGGCAATTATAATGCACATCTTTAACATCTATAATCTCAAATATTTCCAAAATGCCATAAAATGGTTATCCTAAAAGACTCCGTTTCTTCAATGTCTGTGGATTAAATTAACTGCAAGCTTTGTTGCTAACCGTTTTATTCATATTAATATTATAAGCCGTGACTGCGCATATCACGTTCTGTCAGGAAACAGCAAGGCCAAAATCATAAAACCATATTTTTTTAGAAAGGCCACATACTTAATTTTGCCCCACGTAATTTAAAATACATTTGCTAAATTTATAGAGAAAGTTACCTCTAGTTCTCGCATAATAAAACTGCATATATTTTGATTTCTGTGAAGTATAAAAATTTAAAGAGACAAAAGTCAAACCATTTTTACAGGTAAAATTGAATATTTATTTACTAATGTCTTGTCATTTAAGCCTTAAAAGTAAGGCTTTCTCCAAATGCGTAAAAGCGGTGATTAGTTTTATTTATTTCGTTCCTGCTAATGAACTCCAAGTAATTATTATAGAATTGAACCGGTTGATGCAAAATAAAGCAAAATTTGCAAAGAAATAAGCATCCTGAAGCCGACTTTCATCCTCAGCATCCTTCTTTTGACTAGGCCAGTTTTTTTAAATTGTGCGTGACAGGAACTACTTACGTTTTAAGGTTGCAATTACCTACAGATTCGTTGCATACTGAAAAATGCACTTCAGGGAAAATCCCTCGCTTCTCTTAATAGCTTTTACACGTTAAAATATATTGCATGCTTTAGGGAGGATTTTTAACCAACAGAATAAGTTTCTTTTTAATAAAACCCAAGGTGCAATTTGTACAGATATATGGAATTGGCAGATTTTATAAACAGGATCGTTACAACAATATGAACAAGCACAATTCTGTACATTGGAGCAAATGCTCTCACTTTTAAAGTGCTTTTTGCAAACTGCGCGCAGATAACAACTTTAACCGACAAGGCCTACATGCGAAAACTATGCACACAAATTAACACCATTTTCTTGAGGGGAGGTGTTTGACAGGTAAGATTTTTATTTACGCCATGATTGCTTCTTCATTTCTTAATATTTATGCAATCGAAAAAACACAATTATGGGAAATGGTCAAACTACGGACTGGTTTGCATTGCAAGTTACTTTAATACCTAATAGCGTAATAGGTATAAATCAAGCTGACTGTTGTAAATGTTACTTAAGTGACTGACCGAAGTCCTGTTTTGTATTTTGATATTTTGATGGTAACTCATTGTCTGGGGATGATATGAGACAACTATTTCTGGGAAGTGTCAAACAGGGAAATTTCGCGAAATTTCTGACGGTTTCCTAAAAACCTATGAAGAAAATTATGCGCAAATTTCCTAGAGCATATGTTAATTTTGATTTCTATGGATATTTTACTATCATTGTTTTCTAAATTATTTTTATATTTTTTAGATATATTTATATTTTTATTCACCTTTAGATGCAAAGAAGTGTGAACATTGAAATGCACTGCAGGACTAGACGGCTAACGAAGAATTTATTATGTGTCCGTTTAACCCTGAATATTTATTATTTGGATTATTTGTAGCAGTCAGTATCAGTTCCCGGATAAGAATTCAGCAGGTACACGAAGTTATGCATTTTGTTTAAATAATGATCATTATCTGCTTTCGTGAAATGCATGTTTATGACCATGCAACTGCGATGCATTCCGATAACTTCTGAATCTTCAAGCATTCGAAGAACTGACGTATTCGTCTAACAACTTTTGCTGCAAACAGTGCTCAGATGTCATTTATAACTTGAAAAACCTTTTGAAAAACCGACATATTTTGGTCTTAAATGTTAAGATTAATTTTTCCGTTGCTTATCAGCCTGACTACTGAGCCCAAAGCTACAGGTAACTAAAGGACTCCCCTTAAATTTGTATAAAATAGTCCTTTGCCATTGCATCAGTGCTCCGATAGGCTTAATTTTGTGGATGATCACTTCAAAATTTATCAAATCAAAACTTACTGTCAGATACATTTTAGGTTTGTCTTTTGACAGCCAGAATGAGTTACATGGGTGTTGCGGATCGACGAAGTACACCAACTTCATGTGACAAGATTTTTTAATTGAAAATTGTTTACTTATACCGCTACAATCGCCCTGGAACAAACTCATAGTTTCTCATGGCCATTATTGTGTGGTACCGTTTTTGGTCTGCAATGATTTGTCATATGCACCCTGATGGCAGATTTAATAATGTTTTGACCAAATTAGAAACCATTTTAACCTGACGTTGAAGGTCTTTTTTATCAGGGCAAAACAAGGCCCGGCTCAACAATGGCAGTCCGATGTCATTTATGGACTTTTCACTACATTGACGACGCATTTACTCAGACCATACTGCACGATGACGGCAATGCGGAGGGGACAGATGTTTGCCTCTAAAATCACTTCCAATTTGATGGTCCGGTAGAGTATGATCAGGAGGCTCTGTCCCGCAAATCCGTTACTTGGGGACAAGAAAGGTGGCATTGAGTGCGAATCGTCAAAAAAGGGGTATTTCCGGAAATAACTTCCACGATTCTTCCTTCTTCTCCGCTCTCAATTCCCCGAATGCTTCCTGGTGCGCTGAGGCAAAAATAGGTCACCACAGTCACATGACTGGTGTTGTTCTGACCGTACTGGACAAGTGGAGATCCTCACCTGCTACCGGAATTGCTTTCAGGACACGATTATGCACGCTGTTTGCGCCAAGTTTGATATTATGTCCGAACAAATTACCTCGTCACCGGTGCCTACTGAAGGAAAATGTGGGGGTCTGACAATTTAAGAGAACAGAAGGAAGTAAAATGCATGGCTAAATAAAAACGCTTAATCAACAGTATGTTACCAAAAAACGAATTCGATTAATCTAAAGGATAATGCCTTTTTCCTGAAAAGTTTTCATGGTTTGATAGGGGCACGTAATAGTAAATGTTAGATATCACCAGTGTTTCGGGCTATAATGATGATTTTATTTTATTTTTTTTTGAATTTCAAGTGATATAATAATTGAGCATGGTTATGTCAGAAATCAAACCCTTGTGTTAAACCTGTACGATAGTTTATTGCAGGACAGAACTAGGAAACCATTTTCACGAACAGGAGAATTTTTTTAATAGAAATATTTACTGCATCACATTTAATCTGATGTACAATCGCATGTCCATTGTGCTCCTCGACGCATTTTACTGGCACAGAGTGAGTTTAATTCGGCCCTGGAGTGACAGGATTTTCCTTTAGCACTCCGAACAAAATAAACACTATCTTAGTGGACAGAGTCAAACAGATCGCTGGAATGATTTTTTTATTCTGTTGTTTCAGATTCTCGTCCGCTTTATTCGTAGAAAGATAGAAAGGGCACGTAGATGCAGTGAACACACATTTTGCTTCCTAGAAATAAAAATCACATTTACAGAAAGCTCCTTTTATTTCAAAAGAAACTTAATGCGGAGCGCATCTCATGCGCCTCAAAGTCAGAAAAAAAGCATGTTATAATAGCACATCTTTAGTCACAAAGCGTAAATATCCCAGTTCGATGCAGTTTAATAATATCGAGAATCGAAAACGGCTGAAAATTGTAACTTTCTTTCCATTTTGCCAACGAAATTACGTATCAGATTTCAGAAAAATCTGTTTCAACGAGATGCCGGCCAGATAGATGAAAAATACAATATTTATAACGTATATGTGGTTAAACTCATGTGACTTAAATGTACTAAATTAGCTGCTTCCACTTGAGTTAAAGTTCTATTTATTACGGCATTCGTACAGATATTCTATGAGCTTTGAGTTCTCCACGGTTTCTGGATTTTTAAACACTTCTGTTTTAACACTAGACACTTAAGAAATGTGTGCGGTCACATTTAATGTTGGAGATAAGCAGATGGATGCGTAACTTTTTGTAGAATTTTGCTGCACTACAAAATCACATGACAGTCAACGTACAGAAAAACGGTAAAGATCGTAATTTGAAAAGCTTTATTTCATTCTACAAGTACTGTATGACAAGTTATATTCATATATACTTTCCACCCAATCTCCTTGTTGAAGGGCGGTAGAAACTAGCGATCTATTCCATTCGGTGTTGTAAAAAAATCAGCTAACAGTTACTAAGGCAAACAGTTTTAGCGTACTTTTAACCACTTAAAAAGCAATTTGTTAAAAAGTTGCACTTTTAAGCCTCTGACAGCCTGCTCCAATTCTAAGGAAAACTATTCAAAGCCAGTTTCTGTTCCGTTTTTGTAAGTAAACTTCCACAGTGACAGTTTTCGTTTCATACTTTCTAGCTCACGGAATTCGTGCGGTGCCGAGTGCCTTTGTGGGTTTTTCGATTGTTTGCTCTTTATCTACCGGCAAAGACATTTTCTTTATATAATGCCTTTTGAAAATGTCGTTGGTAAGTACAAACTGGTAGAGCATTTTTCATTCTAGAGACGAAGCTTGAAACATTCACACTGACTTTTTCTTTCGACAAATAAGCGGTCGTTATTCAGACATTTTAAATAAATCAGTAATCAGTTGTCATGATAGAGTCTTTTCATCTACATCGAATGCTCAGAGGTATTCGGAACAAAATACGTTTGTCCGTGAGGAACTGCCAAACATTTATATAATTCCAAGCAGGCAACTAAATTTCAAGTCTTGGAATCCTGAACAACGCCTATTTGATTTCCATCAGCATAAATGCGTTATTTAACTAACATACAACCAAGTTTAAGATTACTACAGCAGAGATGACATACTTGCAATAAAATAGAGTACTTGTGGTTGCATAAATAACCATATAGTCCTAGGCAAATGTTATTTCTTTCAGAGATTATACTTCCTCATGAAGAGATGATTTACAGAGGACAAACCCGTTTGAGGATTTCGAATTTTATTATGCATATGGCTGCTGATTGGTCGGCGAAGTTTCTTACAGAAGTTGAATAATTAATCGTACTGTTCACCAGAGCGCAAGTAAAGGTGATTCGCGTGTACATATTCAAAGGCGTTGGTCTGTAAGCAGCTGACTTAGACGCACTGCATTTTTGCTATTACTGGCGTATTCCCAACTAACTTTGATAAGATAGCGTAATGCGAGTGCCCGGTTACCTTATTATGAAGCAACCGTTCATAGTATACCTTTACTTATATTCATCTCTAATCTTTTGCCCAACCCTAAAATGAGCCCGAGCAATAACTTTAACACTGGCGTTAACATACAGCTCGAAAGTAGCCTAAACCCTAACATGACACTGAAATTATGCTCTTTTAAAAGTAACGCAAGATGCCCGAGTAGGCTATGGTTAGTCCTATGTCTTCAACCTGTTCTAATATTCTCCTCCTTGCTGCATCAAAAATCCCCTAGTGTTGACTTAAAGTCTTTCAACCCTTCCCTTAAAATCACCGCTTGAATAAAGTATTCGCTTATACATTAAATAAAACGTCATAATGTAAAGATTAGCTAATATGTTGCATAAGCATAGTGGAAAAATAAACCAGCCAAAGTTCAAAGAAAACTTTGTTATCCGATTATTTGCTGTTTGTTCGGACGCCAAAGATGGATTCAGACTTTCGAATAAGCACATAAGAATTTTTCAGGCTTGGGCATTCGAGTATTTGACGTATGATTATTTTACCTTCGTTGAGTTCCCATTCTCTTCCTAAATGTTAACCTTTGGTTCGACGGGTGCTGCAAGGGCAGGGAGACAACTGGAAAAAACCTTGTGACTATCCTTAAGATTATACCATTATTAAGAAAGGTAAAGAATTCTCTGCTCTGATTTGGAATGGTAAGCTAAGAACTACGTACATCTATTTATCACGATGGCAGGAAGGAACCGAGCCTTTCTGATTTGTCATTTTTTCAGTATTTACAGCTCAAGTAATGTTTTAGAAGACTTCCAACTGACGGGAGGCCTCCTCTCAAGGTGGCGAGTCAGGCTGCATCGGCTCCTTTATAATATGGCTTTTATGGCATTTCCGCTCAGTATTGGAACTGAGACCCCTCCGTTTTCGCCTTCTTGTTTGAAATTTGCGCGTAAGTCCGTGGCTTTGCGCCCAACCTGCTGTGCAAAACACGATAGACGATGGTCGAATTCATTTGACAAAATTTTGAAAAACTTACCTTTGTTGGTGGTATTCGAATTCAAAAAGTATGGGAAGGGCTTTAGTGCAGCTAATGTTTAAGCCACTTGAGCAAGGAGGCCCCACCGAAAGCCATGAGTTAAATCACAAACGGGTCATATTACATGCCCAGCCTACTTCGAAGCATGAAATTCATCAATTCTGTAGGGTAAGCTGATGACCCAAGCAGTTATTCCTACGTAATTAATTTAGAATTAACCAGATGATTACCTGGAAAAATTAAGTAATTAACAGATTTAAGTAATTTTATTTGACCCAATTTTTGCAGTAGACTGGGCGGGCAACTTGCCTAAAGTGTAATAAATCTCACGGGTGCTGCTGGAACCCCATCATGCCACGGGCTAGAGCGATGTCTGTTTTAAGGTTTCTTTGCTGTCGTTGGCTCGCTTCCCACAGAGGCTGCCGATTTGTTCACAGTTCACTCAAATGAATTATTTTAAACACGCAAAACCCTTGATAACATTCAAATGGTTGCAGCCTACACATGCGGTCACATAGCAAATACCAGAAAGACAGGGGAATAGTGATCCCTTTACATTGCATTCTAGAAGAACTTGCTTATTACCGTGTTCCTTAATCCTAACGCTAACTTCATTTCTTACCGTTATTTAACCGAAACTGTAGTCTTTGTGGAATTTAGCGCAAGTTCAACCGTTCTAGAAGGGGATTCGGACTCCCGTGTTAATTATTTAGCCTCCGGTTAATATTTAATGTGTTTGGATATTGCTGACCTGAGTGTCTGGTGTTGTATCTGATGATGATAATGGCGCAAGTTCAATCGTTGTAGAAGCTTATTCTGACTTCCGTGTTTGATACAATTGACAAACGATCAATTGAGCAGTGTTTGTTGACAAAACAGGCATGCGATTGAAAAGGTCATTACTCGCTGGTGCGCCGTCATCAACCAATGTGCAAGCCTATTTCGATCGTGTCGCTGAATTGTAACTGACTCCGCTTTTAAATATCGGGTACGCCGCCAGTGCAACGAGTGTCAGTTAGTGATGACGGCAAGTAAGATCTAAATGACCATTCTAATGCCCATCTTTGTCACGTAATTTTTATCAATTATAAAATGTCCTTCTTTTCGAATTAACGTGATATCCCTTTTGTACTCTCCTCATTTATGCAAAGTTTACTCTCTTCAGGTGTATCGCTTCCTACTGCAAGGTAACTTAAAGCATTTCTTGTACAGGAATTCCGAGTCATAGAGCATTGTCACATATACACAGTTAAAAAACCAGATTTTTGTTCGGGATTCAATAATGTGTTCCGTCAGCTAGGTAGAGCTGTAGTTTAGATTTGCAAAGATGAGAGTATTGGCAGTGGTAAATACGTTCTTGCTGATCGATACCTAATATGTTACAAGCGAATTCAAAACTCTCTTTTACGTTATCATCCCTTGTTTGTTCCTGGTCATATCCGCTTGCCCTATCACGACTTGTAAGCACACAAGCTGTAGACAAGCTCTCTTTCTGTATTCGGAGCTACTGCTATTCTACTTGGATGGCATTTATCTCTTCGTTAAATTATATGATGCAACAAATGACTGTTGGGATTAAAGGTTTTTTCATACATTTCTGATTCGTTTCGAAATCGAACCTTTATTCGGGCTACTAAAATACAAAATACACACACAGGTAATGTAAAGATCATACCGACAGCACAGGTAAGGGGTTAAAAATCAGATACTTTCACATGAAGGAGAGGTGAACCCTGGCCTAACGTTTCTGATTCTCTTTTGAACCCATTGTCCGAGACAGTTGCAGAAAACGGTAATTGAGACCCAAGTTCAGCAGTATTTGTAGGTCGTGGTGGCCAGGCAACCAAAGGCCTACTATCGCTGGCATTCCTCATAATCATCACTGGGTTTCGTAGTTGATGCGATGATTTGGTATTGGACTGTACCTGAGTCCTTAATTGCCATGATTTCATCACCGTTGTCGATCCCTGGCGTGACAATTACTCGGCAATTTGGCTCGCTGTCACAGGGACTACTGGTCACACGCATTCTCCCCGCGTGGCCAGCAATTTTGTCCAGACAAAATCACAGCACAGACTATGGAGCCGCGAGATCCTTGCACTTATTAATCGACTGCGGGCCAGTGAACCATGACTCAGGCAGTTCACGGATCCCGGAGCGAATATGTGTGACCAGCAATCACGGCAAGAGCGAGTCAAATTTTCCTAGTACTAGTCATGCCAATAATTGACAACGGGGATGAAATCACGGCCATTTACGACTTGGGTACGGACAAAAAGCAATCATCGCATCAACTACGGGCCCCAACTATGAACATGAGGACTGCCAAATATAGTAGGTGTCTGGTTATCTGGCTACTATAAATACTGCATACCTTTTACCCTTTTCTTCAACTGGGTTCGAGAGAGAATCTGATAGGTCAGGCCAAAAAACGCCATGTTCAAGCGATTGCTTCGTCTTCTTCGAAAGTTAAAAAGATCTTAAAATACCGATTTTTCACCATTGCCTACTCTTTCTTCGAACTAAAATGGAAATAACGTAATCTTATATAAGTGTGTACCATCAATCCCTACCCAAAACGGCATTGCTGAATTTCACTTAATGTAATGTATCCGGCCACGTTGCATAATTCGAATGAAGGCGCTATAACTTGAACCAAAGCCTTAGGCCTCTCGAAATACGCCTTGAAACGACCGCGTCTGGCCTTCTCACACCACTCGCAGTTGGAGTTGCATTTCTACCAGACTCAATTATCAGGCGCCAAATTAACAGGCCAAAAGACCCGCTTAAATGGCAAGCAACGTCTGGAGTCATTTACCGAATCAGGTGCAGTTGCGGACAAAGCCACTACATCGGAGAAACTGGGAGACTACTCTGCACGCGAGGGGCCGAGCACGCGGCAGCAGTGAGGAGAAAAGACACTAACTCTCAATTCGTGGTTCATGCGTCGGGACTCGACCAAACCTTCAAGTTTGATGAGGTTGAATTTCTCGCAAGAACTGACAACCATGTGAGCCGTCAACTGCTTGAGTCATGGTTCTCGGGCCCACATTCGATTAATAAGCGCAAGGATTTCGCGGTTCCATAGTCTGTGCTGTGATTTTGTCTGGAAAAAATTGCTAGTCACGCGGGGAAGAAGGCGTGTGACAAGTAATCCCTGTGACAGCGAGCAAATTGCCGAGTAATTGTCACACCAGGAATCGACAACGGTGATGAAATCATGGCAATTAACGACTCGGGTACAGTCCAAGTAGAAATTATCCCATCAACTACGAAACCAAGTGATAAACATGAGGAGTGCCAGCGATAGTAGGCTTTTGGTTGCATAACAGCCACTACCTATAAATACTGCGTAACTTGTGCCCCAAGTACCCTTTTCTGCAACTGTCTCTGATGATGGGTTCGAGAAAGAATCCGAAACTTCAGGCCAATAAACATATTGTTCCAGTGCTCACCTCTTCTTGTTGTGAGCTACTTTCAGGAATTCGCCTGTTCGATTTTATCAGCAACCAGGCACGTGTTTTATCGATATTCAGTCGCTGTCCGACGGAGTGGTGACCTATTCGGCTCATAAGTGTGTTCCCCATCGTTTTCCGTGTGCTTTATCATAGATTTTCCAGTTTTAAAATTACTGTTTTCTTATTTCCTTAAGCATTACTGCCTCACAGTCAGTTAATCAATCATCATTAAGTTAAATAGGCAAAGTTTGAAATTTGATAAAAATATTTGGGCCACAGTATATAGGCAACAGCGAGATAGTTGGGGAATGTTCATCAGATCTCAGCGAGATAGTTGGGGAATGTTCATCAGATCTCAATCCATAGAATCCTGAGCTACGACATTAGTGCAAAAGGTATTAAAAGTCTGTCGTACAACACTTAACGGGATTTCGAATTTTAGCCGCCATATTTTTTGCCTCCATTCACATGTGTATTTGTAATATGTACATGGGTTTGCCCATTTTTCTCATTAGATCTGCCATTCAAACTCTTTGTGAATATTAATAACGATAAAAAGGTCATTTGCAAACGACGCTAGCAGAGTTTTTAAGAATATCTGGCACTATTTTGCGAGCATGCATGGACGACCGTTCAGGATTCCGACAGTTGCAGTTGCAGGTTACTATATATCCTCTGTTTTCTTTCGATGTTACCTCTTTTGCGAACTACTTTTATCTACAATGAAGTGAGGTCTCGTTGCTGAAAATTTTGAAAGGATACTTTCAAAATGAAGCGTTTCCTTTTCCCAAAAAAACCGCCCACTTTTCCATCGTCGAGCATAAAGCAAAATACGATCCCGGGGTTTCTGGCTTTATTGGTGCTGTAAAAAACATACCGTTGCCATCAAAAACATTTTGAAATTTTTGTCAATAAATCATTACATAGCATATTTATCTTGAGGTTAATCCTTTTAACTTTAAAAGTTCATATCAGAATTTCAAATAATATACTATGAGCTGCATAAAGTTTTGCATATATGGTGTTTCTTGCCACTTTCTACTGCGATTGGGAAGTACTTATTGTTCAATGCGTAGGACTTTTGAGTCCTCCACCATACGCAGTAGATGGGCAGGTAAAATTTTCGACGTCAACCTATTTCATGGTGACTGATGCCACTTGACTACAAATGTTGAATAACATCAAAAGTGCATGATAATGACCACCAACGGCTGTCCCAATCGCACGTCAATTTTGTCTGGCAGCAAATAACTTTACTAATCTTATTGATAAGTTAATTGACGCATTTTGCATCTGAGAGAATTTTCTGTAGAAGTTCGTGGCTGAAATATCGTAGGCAGTCTTCAACAATGCACGTTCTTTTCCACGCAGCATGGGATACTGCAAAGTTTGATCGTACGAAATTAAAAAACGAATGCAAAGAAAAATCGCTGAACCACCTTATAGGAAGGAAATAGATATCACGGAGTAGGAACTCCTCCTTCTCCAATGGTCTTGGCTTAACATGCAGGAGAATAGGGCTTATGGTTGAAAGCCAGATATATGTTAAAGCTAGAGCCAATGTTATTTTTAGCAAAGGAGTAGTGCTGATGTTTAGGGTAGGGCTAGCATTACAGTCGGTTAAAGGTTAAGATAAGAGTTTAGTTTATGATTAGAGTGTGACTAAAGGTTTGGGTTGTGTTTTCTGTTGGTTTAAGAACAGGAGATTATTTATGCTTCATAAGAATCAGAGTAGACAAACAAACATTTCAAGGGATGTGTGCGTTTATATTCCCATGTTTTCCTAATCTGGGTCGTACTTGCCAAATCTTTTAAACAAGATATGCCAACGATAATGCATAGCCAGAGAGTTCCTAAGGATTAAAAAGCTGATATTTCACTGCAAGTGTATGTCCCCGTATTAGTGCACAGAAATAAAGGATTCTTAGCTGAATATTTAACCGAAAGTAATTCGAAGACAAGAACTCATAAACTCCAAGACGATTCACATGGAATCAAAACTGAGCCTTAAGGGGATAAAGTTATCCTGGTACGTAATATGACTGACCACAAGGAATTTTTCAGAAACCCGGATGTACCTGATGAGATCTTTGTCCAGAACCCATTTTTTCTTTGCAAATCAATTTTATTGACGACTAAAACACGCTCCTCTGCTTGCACTGCTACATCCCCAAACTGACAACAAGCGAACCGGCAGTGTTTGGTTTTGCAATACTCGTACATTACAGGCAAATGTAAATATTTTCGATACAAATTGCACAAATGGCCCTCATTGAATGCCCACTAAGCTTTTAGTCACGCAAAAGATAGATTTCTTGTTACTACGTCTAACAAACCAAGAAGCATTAGTTTACACACGTGGTTTAAGTTCACCCTCATCAGGCAGGATCTTTACACTATGTTTGAGCGGGGCAACTATTCCGCTCCAAGGTGAACTCTACTCAAACCTAAACTCTCACCCAAAAATGACTCTTATCACTACCTGCTAGCTTTACTCTGACCTCTCTGGAACTTGGTGCTTGGCTATGGGTAACAAGGGTGACCACTTGAACCCATACCCTTGCTTGCATTTGTGATACTGAGTTTTTTTTGTCGTTAAATTTCGTTTATTGCCTATTGGGCGATTTTGTTCCTGTATGTTGACAAGTGTTCAATTTATGAGATATTTTGTAACCATCGGACATATTTACAGGGACACCGTATTTGAGTTTAGGAAACCATTTTCTTGATAAGATTGTTATGTGCTTTCTGCCGACGGCGCAGACCTGAGTTGTGCATGGGGAACCACTTAACCCTTTGCCCTTTTCGGTACCGTCAGTCGACCACCCGGCTATATAGTTGCTGTAATGTATCCTTAAAAATTCATACAAGTAGACATGCCATGATTTTTGTTTAAATAAGTGTATATTAGGGATTTCTTTCCAGGAATCAGGAACTGGGTTATCGTTAAAGACCTAAGGAAGCCTGGTGTACTCTGCAATGAGCTGTGCACTAAAATACTAGTCCATTAGCAGATGAGCGCTTACGAATTTTATTCTCTTTTAAATAAAATTCAGGAATGAAATTATGGTATAATACTCATTTGTTTACTTCTCTATAATCGGTGGAAACAATTAACACATATTAAATATTTAATTTCCCTTTTATTCTCTATCTTCATTTGCGAAAATAATGTGTCCTGCTTCTAAATTATATAAAACGCGCTTTACCACCTGATAATAAATTAAATGAATTGTTTGAAGATGCCCCAGGTTGCGGTTACTTCGAGAATATTTGCACCGAGGTTTCAATGAACAAGGAAATCTTGCCGGTATTTTCCGCTGTTTAGGGCATAAAATTGCACATATAGAGAAACTACGATTTTAGAAGAGAATGGGGCCCTGCTTATCTGAAATTAAAAAGCTTATCCATATTTCCCCCATTTGAATAATATAGATTGACAATCGAGTTGAAAGTTGACTAAATTATTTTCTTGGTTGCCAGTAAAGGTGAGGGAGACTAGGATCGCCATTTCTGGCTCATAAGATCTCATCAGCCAGCCATACCCAACCCCAAGTGATGTAGCACCCGATATTCTAGCGATCAGTGCGCGTTCCTCGGCAAAAGATGTTTTGGTAAATTTCACTTAGCCAACAGCACGTGCAAATATGCAACCCTTGCTATCGAGGGATAATTAGTAAACGAAAATGTTTGGATACAGAGGTGTGTTTTATGTCACTCAATTTTTTTCATTCGTCTTTGATGAATAAAGTCTAAATGCGACTTGAGCGCGAACAATGTCCAATCGGTAACGAAGAAAACTGAAGTTTATTCAAAATGACCTCCTTAATATTAGTCATATGTTATTGTCAGTGTGTTCGTCTATTTACCATAACCATTTTAAATCACACACCAGCGTCTCGAACTATGAGCTCTTTAAATGTTCCCTTTGCTACACCCAATATTAAGAAAATGTATATTCTTGCTTTCGCTATATTCAGTTCCCCTCTACAAAGAGCATAATATAGAACAAAATGCACGATATTTTCTTTCAATAATTTAAATCTTCTTAAGCCCCGCCCAGTTTATTACCTTCCAAACTGCATAGTAAACTAAACCCTGGATTAAGTTTAGCCTGAAAATCCTCTAAGGTGTTTATTAGGCTTTTGTACGTCTTTTTTTGTTCGCTTTTCCATACTTTTTCTATGGGCAAGGATAAGGTACTCCTTTTCATCCACAATATTTTGCATTTTCGGTAGTTCTGATCTTTTTGAAAAAAATACCGTTTCTAGCCAATATAATAGTACTTCAAAGGTTTATTTGCGTTGGTAAGTTATAATAAGGTGTTTAAGTTACGAATTTTGTCCAGTGCCCTATATAGAATGACCTTGAGAACTGATGACGTTTTACTACATTTGGTAATTTAGGGAACATGGAAAATTTTCAACCCACAGTTTGAAACACACGCAGCCTGAAAGCTTACCAACGAACAAACTATCACTCATTGTTGCATAATTCAGCTGCAAAAACATGCGCAATATACTTATCCTGATATTTAAAGTTTTGGATAAACACTTTTGTGATGATAAGTTAGAGCCAGTTTCTATGATCATTTAATTCATGACCTGCGCGGTTGCATTCTCGCAACTAACGCATTTATGTCACTCTAAATGGCAGGAATCCGTTCAAGTGTTCTTATTAGTTCGAATATTGAGTTTGAATATTCGTTTCTTAATGACTTAGCGTCAGGTTTATTTATTAATTACACATTGCAGATCCCAAGTTATCAGCGATGCCGTGCGTATTGCGGAAGAGACATTTTGTACTAATTCAACCCTTCCAAGATTAAGGGAGAAAGCACTATCCAATGACAGAGGTACGACAGCTTTCTTCAAGCGACTTAAGCGAATTTCCTGGCTATAACACCACCCCCCCTCCACATTATAAACCCACTTGAGTCGCGTGAAAGTGGGTTTCGGTAATCGATTCCAATGGCCACACGAAACGAAGATGGTTGCGCCTCTCCACACAAATTGAAGGCATGTTACAACTGTGCGCTTTTATCACCTCTCAAAGAAGAATAAGAAGAAGAGCGAACTGTATTCGCTCTGACGTTTCACAAACTTGCTCGCTTCCAGCATGCCTGAGGTTGGCGTGACCGGTTTCCCCTTTGGGGCCGGCGTAGTTGCAAGCAGGTCAGCGGACCTGTTGGCCTCCCCCCGCCAATCGGCAGACTTATCAGTCGTTGCTCTTTGCTTGGATTGTTTTCCTCTCCAGAAGCAGCAGCAACAATACTCCGTAAGGCAACCTACACTAGGCACCTCCTCCGCTTCCGAGGCAACCACCCTGTTAGTCACCATCCCAGTTGTGTCAGAACCCTCTTCAGCCGTATTCAAACACACTGTAGTGACGACAATGGGAAGAAGGAGGAGACGGAATACTCACCTGCTCTTTCGAAAGCCATGCGTGGCATTCCGTATGGATGCACATCCCCAATAACGCCAGCCATGCACCGATCATGGCCCGTTGTAGGGATTTTCACCGCTGCTTAGTGTCGTCCTGTCGCATAGCCAACGTTAGCTTGTGCATGCACCATTCGGGTAGGCATTCAGTTCGGCTTTTGTAAAATGTACTACCGTATCAGTGCTCCTAAGCTTAATAACTATATTATAAGCGGCAGATTAGCTATACGATCCTATTTATTACGGTGGTCTAGGTTGGAGTCTTTTGGAGTGACAAACGACAAGCACAAAATCAAACAGGACTCCGGCTGGGATTACTTCGAAAATCACTGAACTGGCAAATTCATTCTCTCTACCTCTCTCTCTCTCCTGGCAGCCTGGCATTTCATTTGAGGGCAGCAGTGTGATGTTCTTCCTGGAAATATACAGAGCCTGGATTAGATGGCAAGTTACTGCATCCGTAGGTAGCACAGTAGACGCAGCCTCCCGACTAAAAGCTACCTTCCACGTTCCGCTACCACGCACCTCACTCCAATGTTGCTTTGCACACTGTAATGTTAACGTGCCGCTGCAGTTACGGTGCGCAAGTTTCTGTCTGACACATTACTCGTTGTATATAGCATAGCCTAGTACTCACGCAATTGCGGCCACGAGTCTTTCATGTGCTTTGAAGTTGCACGACCAATCAAGTGCGAATGCGCGCCTAGGGTACATGGAAGAGACACTAAAGGTAGTTTATTTACGGCTTCAGACGTATATGTGTGACTTTGAACTGTAGATTTTATTCCTAACGCAGATGAGCATATGAGCTGTTTCTTGTACGTTTGTGGAAAATTACCTCCACTTCTCTAAAGTCAGTTGTAAAAGAGACGGTATTCATTGCCGAAACCTAATTTGAGACCCTCGCATGCATACTAGCTCGTCCATGATCATCAATTTTTTTTGATTTTTACGCGTATGATATGAAGCAAATTCATTATGAATAAATAATGAGCACAGGGACTACTCTAAACGTAAGCCTGAAGGAATTCTTAAATATGTTTAAGGAAATGTGGACGAAATGAAGACGCAGAAAGCTTTCAAATTATGTAGGAATTCACGAAGCCTAAGAGAGTAACTAAGAATTAATTTGGAAAAAACGCATTTCTTGTCATAATAGTCAATAAAATTAAATTTTTCAGGCCGGAAAATTTGACAGTTCGGCGATGGTAATTTGAGATGGAAAAGTGGCTAACCAGAACAGGTTTAATAAAGACTATCGTTTCAGGTAGCTTGGTCTTGTGGTGTTGTCAAAAATAAAAATAGAGTAAATAGAACAGAAATTATAATGACTTGCTGAGCTGGTCAACACGGAACTGATGAATGTTCTTCGCCCTCATTGTCTCTGCCTCTGGTAGATATTAAGTTAAGCCAGAGATTTCTATTCGCTGCTCATTTATGCAATTCAAGAAAGGGCTGTGACTTTCTGAAAAGTTCTAAGTTGTCTTCTAAATCTGTTGCAATTATTGGGACTGGAACTACTTTGGAAAGCGCGCTTACATGAGCACAAGCTAGAAACTCACAACCTACATTTGAACTCACAGTAACGCCCATTTGAGGAGCTGCCAATTCTTGTTACATGCTAAGGCAACTAAAGGGTCGAAGGATTTATGCTAGGGGTGTGGCCTTCAGATGCCTACTCAATCAACAGGTGTCTTGACCACTCATCATCTCTAAAGTACTCACCTTAACAAAATCAAGACAAGTTACTACACTTTATATTATAATATTTTCAGAACTCAGCCCAAGAACGAAATAACAAGACGGAACGCACGAGGTTCATCAAACCAAAAAATGTCTGCAGATGTTCAAACAGCTCGAAAACTCAGCAAAACACTCAAAAACGTCCAAGAAAGCAAATGAGGAAAGCTCATCTAAGAATTGACTGATCCTACAGTTCGCTGGAAATTTTGCTTGATATGGTGCTCGGAACCGTTTGCGATGATGAGTTGACAGAAATTTCTCGAGCACTATACTCAATGCGCTCCAACGCAGCATTTATCTTCCTCAAGGAAAATTGTACACTTTTCCTTGGAAATATTACAACTGAATACGAACAGGCTCAAGTGCTCGATAGCGTATATGCCCAGAATTAAAGTAATGTTAATTGAATTCCTTCGCTAAATTTGACCTACGATGGCGAGTATTAACCAAATTTGAAGCATGTTCAAGTTCAACAGATTTTTCCACTCATTTTGATAAAACTTTTCATTTAAAGTTCTATTGGAGGGGATACTTCCATTTTTATCGAGTTCTACACCAATGTGAAGAGTGACAAGCCATCTCCTTAAATTTCCCCTGTGTCATGTCCCGGCAATACGCGCACGCTTAAAATTAAGGTTTCTTCTGTCCGTATATTGCGATCCCGTCGTGAGTTATAAATGAAGGCAGACATGTGTGTATGGTTTACCGAGCAGTATAAACAGAAGAATTGAACTTCAGTCAGACTTCTAACCTGCCAGTTGTTACATAGAGCCAGTCATTACCACACGGGTAAACCATCTGACTTTTTTTCTTCCCGTCTTATTGAGGGAGTCGAATTGCCTTCTGGGAAAGCGAAATAACAGAGGAGAGTTTACAAAAAAATGTTTTCTTTCTGATGCGAGGGATGCTCTCCTTGTTAGTAAACTCTCGGAGTTTTCGAGCGTTAAATGAACCATGTCTGTGGGCCAAAAGTCCTAGGATTTTTAAATGGTAACGACAAAACCAGTTGCGAATGCTCCAACAAAAGAAGTTTGGTCAGGTGCTTTTAAATGATCAAAACAAGCGACAGTTCAACCGTCATTTTTGGCAATGTCCTCCATATGCAGAGACTATGGCTTGCGCACTGCATCTGCCGCAAATTCTGTTCCATTCCCCCACCTCGGTCCGGTGAAAAGACAGAGTCAAGAAGACCGAGATGGGAGAAAGCTAGCAAAACACAGCATGATTATGTTGACGTTCTCATACCCGACATGTGGATGGGTATTCAATATGGACGTTGAGCTGTCTCAAAACTATGAAAGTAATTTTTGGCTGGACCTAAAAGTAATTTGCCAAAAGCAGCTGTCGACCTTCCCTAGCTCGTTAATGTTAACGACTTAATTGATGAAATCGAGGGTAGGCCGTCGATTCTTAACACGGCTACGGTAGCTGACTTCGCGTTTCAATTCACGACGTATGTCTCGCCCTCGTCAAGCCCGTTCTAATAACCTTTACATCCCAACCATTCAAACAACTTCATTCAAATTAGAGAATCTATCCCCATCATCCGGAAATCCCTTCGGCTCCCAAGCACCAAATTCTGCAATCGTCTTATTCTTCGTCTTGATAAAATGTGTGTGTAGTTTGCACCATCAGTCCGCGCCAATAGAGAGAATGGTTCCCTGTTTGACATACTTCGAAAGAAAATGCTACTTTGGGAAATTTTTAAGTGCGTAGTTCATTGACAATTATAATCACCTCCTACTGGCTTCAGAACGGTTGTGGCAAGCGAGCGCAGGAGACTGGAATAACGCAACACAAACAATTCGAATAACATAAGTCAAATTTCACTAAAACAATGGGGGTTTAGAGGTCTTAATAAACACCAAAGGGTAATTGTATATTCAATGCAGTAAATGAATGCTTACTCTGGCGCAGGTAGTTTGTTAACTCTTCACGAAGGATGAGATCGTTCAGTTTAAGAAGCAAATCAATTACTGTTAAGAAGCTATTATTTAACTAAAAGCCACAAGATCTTATATACATTAATATTTCACAAACCGGAAAAGGTATGTTTGTATCACAATAAGCACTCTTAGACGTCACTGATATATGAATAAATAATCGATGTGTTAGGGAAGGTTTGGGGAGAAGTTGATGGGAGGAGATGAAAGTGTCCAGATGTTACTAACTTGAAGATGACGGCAGGAGAGGACAGGGCCTTCGTGATCATTGAAACTGCTTTGAGGAGGTCTAGATGGCGGACCGTTCCCACTTTATTTTTTATACGAATTATTAGTGTATTAAAGGCGTTTTTAAACTGTAATACCTACTTGGTCCGGAAAGGGGATTTTGTGCAAACCTTAGTATTGTTAGACGTGTGACAATAGTGTTCCTATTCCGACATACGTGATGACGGGGTAACCTTCATTTCTGATGGTAGTCTGTACAGACCAGTGGCAAATTATCCCTGCTCATTGGATGGGCTAGCAGTTCGCACCCAGCACATGCATATGACAGTTCAAATGCCATGCTCATTGACGCCCACGAACGGGGCGCAACACCAGTGACTCGGGAGTGAGTAAGACAGGAGCGGCGTCTATCTCACTCTCGCATCACTCATATACCCGTCTCCTTCACCAGGACAATGCCAAGTCGAGTGGAGTTGAGCTCGGGCGCAGCAACTGACAGAACTAAACAGTCAGTATATCTATGTCACACCAACGACTTGGGTTGACAGCATATGCAAGGCCATGATCAGGACACTTCAGATCACCCATGCGAGACAATGTCATAAGTACAACATTAGAAAATGCGACTGGAACCTTATTCCCGGGCCCGAAAATGACTAACTCCTGCCGTCAATTGGTAACCTTCCGAGCTTGGTGCTTGGCAATAGATTCGAGCTTAATACATTTATTATAGTGAGGAATGCGTTGATATGTTAGAACAATGATTTCCTTCTTATTATTTCTCCCTCTCTACTCATTCATGCACTGGACGGCCCCCGAGCCTCTTAATCATCTGATACTGCGATTGCGTGTAGCGGCCGGCACTGCGTTAAGGCCTACGTCTGAACGGTGGTACTAGGCGCCTATAAGTCAGTGGTTATAGACTAGCTTGGACCCTGCGCTGCACGAAAAACGTGCGTCCTGAGCCAGCCCGATGGCTGTTTCAACACACCGTAATCCATTTTGGGGGCCAAAATCAGCTTATAGGAGACAATTTTTCCGAATTCTTTTGGTAAAAAACTAGGATTTCGACCTAAGCTACCTGATTCGCAGGAAAAACTAATGGTGGAGGGAAACATTTAGCTTCCATTCATCAAAAACAAAATCCTCCCACTTCAACATCAAGTATTCATAATTGCTGCTGATAAACAAAGCTCAAGTGAATAACAAATAAAGAAGGCTATCGCACAAAGTATGCGGGACACTTGTACAGGTATTACTGATAAAAACAAAAAGAAAAATTCCTAAATATTTTGAGTAGTGAACTACATGGAGACAAGGATGTGAAGAAATTCCCCGGAATTACATTGACTGTGAACATATTTATTCCGTCTGCACAGAGAGTAAGTATAATGTAATTGTACGGCAAATTTCTAGAGCCGGTAAATTAGAGCATCTAGCAACCGATTACTTCTGTATTCTGTAACGAGGTCCGTTATTAGACCTGAATCGTGCGGTCTTGGCACAAGTTGTTGTCACTTCAGTTTTCCTCAAAGTGTGCGTTTACCCGCGTAGATTTCGTTAAATTTGATTTTTTTAGCTTAAGAGCTTTCCATGTAAAGCGTTCGGAAGCTGATGGAGATAAAATCCTCAAAGACTAGATATTAGCACCAAGGTCCTGTTTTGTTTCTCCTTTTTCTTGTTTATGTCACCATCTGAGGAATTTAATCAGCTCGAGTTTTGATGTTTACCTAATCTAATCAAGTCGTGAACCATAGGATAAAAGTGAATGCACTTAAATTTTCAGAAACGGGATTTACCTTCTCCGGCACCAGCAACCGTTAGCGAGAACGATGTGTGTACTTAAAGCGCCATATCATGGCTGAGAGAGAGAAGGTTATTTGTCGCGTCAGTCGCTTTGATGTGCATATTTGAACTAGGTAATGACTGTTTTTGCCTGTCTACTGAGGTGTATCGCATTGCACTTTGGGTTGTGCGTTGAAGGGATCTATTAAGTTTTAAATGATCGGAATAAAACACGGTTAGCTGCTAGCATTCTCATCACGAAAATGTGGTCGGATAAGCAGCATAAACGTCAGGCTTCCTAATACCTGAGACAGCAGAATTCGGTATACGCACAAAAATGTAAAAGGTATCCGATGGATGCAGTTGTCTGTTAATTTCTTCGGCTTAAGGGAGAAAATAGAGTGTAGAGGACTTCAACAATAAGTGACAGCACGCGGCAACCCATCAAACCATTTTTGACATTCTAGATGTCTAAACTCCTCCACAAATTGCGTCAAAAGTACAGAATCTGACAGCATCATCTGGAAAACCCCACTGATCCCCTATACACAAACCTCTGCAATGTTCTGATCCTGTGTCTTTAAAAAAGCGGGTGGAAAGTTCCGCGTCATTTCCGAGGCAGTCCACTTCAATTTAGAGAAATGCTTTCTGTTTGACAGATGGAAAAGGAGGAGGAGGAGGAGGAGGAGAAGGAGGAGGAGAAGGAGGAGGAGGAGGAGGAGGAGGAGGAGGAGGAGGAGGAGGAGGAGGAGGAGGAGGAAGAGGAGGAGGAGGAGGAGGAGGAGGAGGAGGAGGAGGAGGAAAGAATTGTGCCCCGATAATAAGCGGTTGTTAAGTGCATAATTCAGTGACATAAGGATCAACTCCTGCCATCAGGACTCAGAGGCGTGAAATGTCGCAAGACAGACGATTCGGGATAAAATTAGTCAGCATTCACGTTGGGCCTGTCCACCAGGCACGTGGTCTCAGAGCTCTTAAGAAACCTCGGATGTGTGTAGATGTAATGCGGTAAATTTATGCCTGCTATGGTTCAAGTTATTTGTTTAATCCGCACAAAAGATAAGAAAGTTAGGTTTTATAACCGAATCAAAGGTTGTTCTTTCGCCCCTTAAAGAACTTAAAGCCGCCAGATCATATATGCATTAGTATTGGACAAACTGGAAAGCAAAGGCCTCGCCATACACTATGGCTGGTGGAGCGTCGCCCATATACAAATAGTGTGATGGATCACGTTTAAGAGGGTCTTGGAGTGCACGCTAGTGCGGTTTATCAGTGTTTTACACCGGCCCGAGATTTAGGTATCCCTCAAATGCCATCATCGTCATTTCAATTCCAATTTAACGTAAAGAGACGGAAGGCAGCAGAATGCAGATATTACTGTGTATGAAAAGTCGAGTTTCTCTCTCCTGCATTAGCGACCGTTGGGAGGTTAATTAATACTTGAGAGGGGGCGTGAAACTAGGGCGTCAGCTGCATTTATCTGTGCGACTAGGACTGCTTGTGCGTATCTGATGATGTGTGTTGCCTTGCCGAAATAGTAAAGGGACGTTTGCACACCATAGTACGGGACATAATCGTCCCGATTTATCCTGGAGTTCATTCTCATGCCCACCCAGCATGAACACAGCAGCTAATATTATAGGCAGAATAACAATAGGTCGCGATTTTGCGCTCCAGAGATTGGGTATGGCTAACTGATGACGGATAATGAGCCATAAATTTTAATTCTAGCCTCTCTTGTCTTTGTTGGTAATGCTAGCATGTGGCGGCTGGGTTACGCAATCAGCGTCGCCACCGCTGACCCATTATGCTTTTTTCTGCCAAACCTTTCGGATTCGGGTCTGGCAACCTTGGTCTCATGCTCTTGGTGGACTCGCTGCTGGCGCCCCAGCATTGTCCTTCTGTTTGCCTTACCGTGCTGGTCGTTTCGCTGCTGGAGCCAAACGAGTCCTGGCACTAGCCACTTGAGAACTTGTAGCTCATCAAACTGGGAAAACTGGGAAACCTTCCTGTTTTCGGACGTACAATGTTCACAAGTACATGTAATTTTTGGCTTTTGGCTTTTTGGCTTTAACCGAGGCAGTACGTGTTTACGCGTGAGCTGGATGACTGTTATGACTTCCCTTCAGTTATTTATGTGGTTGCAGGTCAGCAAGTCTTAATCCATACCCTAACAAAAACGTTTAGCTTACTTTACTTAAGTCTAACCGCGTGTAGGTGTTGACGCAGTTCCGCTTCTTACTGTGCCTTCATACATCGTCCGTGGAACTCAGTAAGCCCGTAGCTTGCAATCCAAGGCCGGCTTGATAGCAGTGGCACTTTAACTGATTTGCAGAAGAAGCCCAAAGTATATACAGGCCATCTTGCGGGTAATATGCTAGGTGTAACCAATCTGTTTTTATTTTACCACCGTCTTGCTGCACTGTTTCAAACTAGTCATAGATACAGATTCTACTTTAAAGTGGCGAATTATATCATCGATGACGAAAAAATCAAATTTCTAAACACTTGACTCAAAAACCGTTGAAATTAGTGACTATCGCGTTTTCAGTTTGGATGGAATAGAGGACCTTTGCCCAGCCCAAAAGTCGTAAAGTCTCTTACTAGCTGAAAAGACAAGCATGAGTGACTGAGCAAGAATGCTTACAGTAATTTTGAATTTCTGTTATTATATACGATAGTTCAACCGTCGATTTCGACCACGTCCATCGAATGCAACACAGCAGGGTGATGCGGGTACGGTGACTTGCATGTGCTTTAGTTTAAAGTGATAGTAGACTTGCGCTGCATCTACTGCACTCTATCCTCTTCCGCCATCTGAGCCCGCTGTGAAGACAGAGTGAAGAAGACTGGTTTTTGCCAATTAAATAAATGTCATCACTAGGTATTGCTTTACTCATGCAAACCAGTTCTAGCTACCATTATGCACATACAATTTAAAGATGCAATGGATATCATCGAAGACTGAAAAATTAAATGTCAAATCTTGTTAATTAAAAATCCGTCTACCAGAGGGACCGCCTTTGTTTCATTTTTGATTGAGTCCAATATTCATTAACTCACATACGAACCACATCGATACATACGATTACCTGAGAAGGACTTTTACTGTAAAATTGTAGTCCACTTGTACAAAATATAGGATACGGGATCATGAACAACCTTGCGCTAAATCCCAGCAATTTTAAGGTTAGGGTTGTACTCAAGGTTTGCGTTCTTGTAATCGCTGGGATTAGCACACGGAAGAAGATACTTCACTTGTAATTTAGTGCACTTTATAAGTCATGAGAATAGGAACCCCGTGTAGTACAGCAGTCATTCGCTACAATCTTGGAAGGGTACCAGAGTTGCAATCTCAACAAGAGCCTTGTAATTCAGCAAAGATCCTTAGGTCCATATGGGTGCAGTAAACCATCTGCTAAACAAAATATGTTCACAAGATTGTCATCAGTCTTGCGCAAGTCATTCTTTCAACAGAGATCATTACAAGCTGCTAAGACTGATGAGAGAGCCCCTTAGATTTAATATGTCTTTTAAAACCCTGGTTTTGTTTATTATGTCATAGATACGGAAATTAACCCTCTGTGTTTTAGCTACTACATTCCTACAATGACGAGAACACAGTTGTTTCATTGGGATATTTGTTAACCAAATATCTTTTATTGAGAGCTGTTTTTTGGTTATTTTTAACTATCTTACTGACTTTGGTTACTAGGTACAGGTATAAGAGAACAAACTTAACGCTGCCTGTCCGTGGTGTGGCCCCACCCATAAAAACCCTTTATCACCCTTCCCGTGTCACACGATTTTGGGGTTATTGTAGGTTAAGAGACCTTACCGAGGGCTTGCTGAGAGCATAACCGGAAAATTTATGTTCGTAAGAGGGGCTCGCGATTTACGAGGGAAGGAATGGGTATTTGATAATGTCACGTAATTTGCTGACTTTCTACCATACCGTTGGTTTACACCGCGGATGTGGACGCAACGCGGAGCATGAAATACGATTTGCACGTGCCGGAGCCCGGGGTGTACGCTCCTGCGTATTAGGACAAACGCACGAGGTGACCGAATTTAGCAAAGTTATAATATGGAAATGATTGCGCAATCCACTGTAAGCGGGCGCGAGTTCAACGCACTTGTTGGTTAAGATCTCGTCAAGAGTTTGGGTTTAAATCACTGGTCGACTCATTTATCTCCTGTTTTGTTCACCGGTCCCTGTGACTACGGATCTGTATTTGTGGCTGCTTCCTAAAGAAGAATCTAAAGTTTGGATAAATGGTGCTGTTGGTGTTCACGTAATCTCAACTTCGCTTCATTTTAGATATGTGATATGTCCCCTGTATTACCAATTGTATCGCAGTTAAATCCGAGGAGAGATTTGGGCTTGGGCTTAATATTCAGGTTATAGTTAATGTTTTGAAGTTTAGTATTAAGGTTTACTTTAGGACAGGTTAGAGTTACAATTAGGTTATGGAACGCTTCTATGAACCCTGCCCCTCAACAGGATATGGAAGCAGAAACAACCCGTTATAAAGGCGGCCGTGGATTAAAATCCGGGTAGCTAAGGTTTGAGTTAGGTTTAAGGTCAGGGTTAAGAGTAGGATTAAGATCAGTTCTATGGTTTAGTTGAGAGCTAAGATGAGTGCCAGAGTCAGGATATAGGAATATTTACGCTGCCTGGAATTTAATGCATAGCCAACCGTACTGATGGAGGTGCACGTTCCTTTTTCTTGTGTCCTGTCCGGCTGGGGTGATCATATAAGCACTTCCGACCTAAGTTAGCAGATAGGAATCGGTAATCCAGGGAGATTTATCACGAGGTCATCTTAATACACGGAAGTGCATAGTTCTGAGTCCAAACAGTTCTTGTCCTTCCTACTGCGACCCTATACATTTTTTTCGATTCCGTTTCTAAGCCTATCATGGCGCATATTCATTGGCATTTCTGGGTGGGTCCTCTGGGCTTCGGCTATGCGGAACTGAGTTTCAGGCGTTTTCGGATTGACATGCTAACTTGAAAGTTGGGATAGACGAGAGCATGATGTGCTGATGTCAGCGCCGTGCAGAGAAGTAAAAATACTTTGTAAAATAGTGGGGTTCTAACAATCAGCTCAGAAGGCTAAGCTAGCAAGGTGTCGACCAAATAGAGACCCAGCTACTACGACTCTGTTCGCCTGCGCAAATTGTGAGCCTGAAATACGCCCAGTTGTGACCAATTGGTGAGCAGCAAAATATAGGTCGGCGCCACGGTGTTGCCGAGTCGAAACGGGCTAATTCGCATAGGAAGCTGGCAGTCAAATGGCGCGGACAGTTCTATCGCTTCAGAGTTAGAGAAGCTGTGAAGTTTGGAGATAAACCTTGAAACACCTGTGCGTGTTGTTGTTGCTCCAGTTGCATTAGACAGTTTTTGGCCTCTGGGAAGAATATTTCGGGTAAACAGTAATTGCCTGCGTGAACAGCGAACTGACAAATTGCCTACTTGTAACGAAAAGAAAATCTGAGAAAGCAGATCAGCCGTCAGAGGATGGTTGTAGTGTGCTCCTATTGCGTATAATCGCAAGCAAAATTTCTCCGTATATTCTCATACAAGATGTATTTTAAAGAGAGTTTAGTGTGGTTCACTGCCAGGTGTTTTTTGTTTCCCTAAAG
This sequence comes from Schistocephalus solidus, assembly GCA_017591395.1. NCBI lineage: Eukaryota > Metazoa > Platyhelminthes > Cestoda > Diphyllobothriidea > Diphyllobothriidae > Schistocephalus > Schistocephalus solidus. The sequence goes on along the minus strand of WEDG01010044.1, from coordinate 184,487 downwards.
CATCAAGCGGCGTCTGTACAGGGCATCCTGGCTAAATCGTGAACGCACGTTTATCTCCGCTAAACGGCGCATACGATTTGTAAAGCTAGTGGAATACAGGACTGGACCAGATTAAGACAACGACATCTCCTGCTGAATAATGAACAAAGAGGTCTGAAGAGCGTTCAGAAGCATCAAATCCGACTGAGTCACGGACTGCCGCGACTGTCTAGGCGGACTTCATTAGAAATTCCTTTACTGGTATCGAAAAAAAACCAGGACGGAGAAAATAAGACGGTGCAGCATTAGCTTCAATCGCTGACAGATGTTTTTGTTTGTGTGACAACAGACACTGTTTTTGCCTCGGAGAGGGGCCAGCCCGAGGAAATGAACGCGAAGAAGTCTACAATGAGGTGGAGTTGTGCAACATCGACCACACTGTCTCTTCCCTCACCCATTTTATTTAGATGACAAGGCAATGCCAAGACAACCAGAAAGGGACTGCAGTCCACAAAACGGAAGCAACAATGACAAGAGAGTCTGCAATGGCCATTTTGGCTAATGAGCCCGCCTCAGCGAGTCATAACCGGCAATTGTGACCCCTGATGCTCGAACCCGTGACATTTTGGTTAAAAGTCCAACTCAATTCCATGAATGTCTCGGTCTTCCGGAAACGCCTCTTGCATTCAATTCCTATTCCCACCTTGCCATCAGACTGACTTCCTTTAGTCATCCTTCCTGCGATGTATCCTACTTTTTTAAATGAGTTTATTTTGACCATTCAGTGCAGAAACTACATTTGTTTTAATTAATCTATCGAAAAAAGCAAAAAGGTTTACTACTGTGAAGTGAATTCAACCCTTTCGGTAACCTTACGTAGTCATAATTCTGTAAAAAATATGTTTCAGAGATACCTCTATTATTGGAACCAGTACTAGTCCTGATCATCGACATTTGCTTGCCCTCAGTCGACTAAGAGTAAACAGCGATTTGTATTGCATGAGATGAAGGTGTGGGCAGCCAATTGGCTGCTAATACCGGTCATTAGGTCGCCTGCCTTTAACGCTCTGAAATTGGATTCTAACTACTCCCTACCTCTTTGTACGAACGGCATTATGGTCCAGTAGACAAGAGTTTGATGATAGAAGCGAACATGCGAGTTCCAGGAAGCAGTTCAGAATAATAAGAGGCGATCACTGGAGCGTGGTGTTTATTGGCCTGACGTTTTGGATACTCTCTCGAACGCATCACCAGAAGCATTTGCAGAAATGGTGCTTGGGGCACAAGCCACACAGAACGCGGTTGCCATATCACTACAGGCCTACTATTGGTGGCAGTGCTCGTGTTCATTGCTGGGTGTCGTAGTTGATGCGATGACTGCTTTCTGATCCGTGCCCGATTTGTTGATTGCCGGGGTTTCATCACCATTGTGGATGCCTGGCGTGAGTCTGCTGGTCTGGTCAGTGGGACGACAGTGACTGATGACTGCTTGCGACACGAATGGCCCAGCCTCCGACTTGTCGACACCAATCGACGTTTTGGTTTTTAATGGTCACACGCTCACGCCTTGGGCTGGTGGGCAGCCAATTTTGGCGAATGCCTTCAAGTTTAGTGATATCATTGATGTCACTGGCCTCCTTAGCTCAGTGTGCGCTCACTGGTCTAGGAAAGACGGTCATACCGATTTGTCTTAATGACTCTTGATTTTAGCGTCTTTTCAAGGACCAAGACAAGACAAGAAATTACGTAGGGTCCTTCTGACACTGCACCCCCACCAGGAGCAGAGTGTGTCAAGCTTATAAAATATTTTTCGACGTAAATGCTTGGCCGAATAAGCGCCACTTACTAGGACAGACAGAGGAAGAACTGGCAATGAGTCAAATGGCAGGTCAAGTGCAACAAACTTAGTCAGCGCGAATAATAAGGATGACACTGATGCCACGGAAATCATGCAAGTATGCAGCGCATTTAATAGCCGATTTTTTGGTTATCAGAGTCTGACAAAAATAACACAAGCAAAAGCATCTCAGGGTTTTTTCTGGCCTCATTTCGCTTTTTCCGGGCTTTAATCCGTCCTTTCCTCGGACCATTTCTTCACTTTCAGCTCCGATTAATGTCGGAGCGGCTTTGTCCCCCACTCCCCTCAGCGTATCAGTCAAACAAGGTCCTCAAGGTCATTTGGCAATCGTGAGACTAACGCAAGCTCTCCAATCGGTGAGTGAGCAGCAGCGGACAACACAATGTTTTTATCTGATTGACTGCAATGATAGAGACGGTTCCCGAATCCTCTGCTCTGCTAAGAGGTTAAAGGGAGCTGTTTTTGTTTTAAATAACTGGCATCCATTTATAAAGGACATCTTTTCTCCCAGCCTGAACTCCACGCCATGAAAATTTTCCCCCTGTGTTCTGTTTCCCGTGGGAAAGGTAATTAGGAAAAGATTTCATCTGTTCTTTTCGGCAACGGTTTTGTTGAAAGTCGCAGTACCTTAGCCATTCAATTACTTAGTGAAATAATTGCCCCGGTGCCCACAACGTCCGTTCAAATGAAATTTGCTCCATGCACTCGCCCTCTCTTCTTCTTCTTCGGCTCCGGGGAACGAAGGAACCAAATGGCATCTGGACCTCTAATCTTCGCATATATTAATGTATATGGGGTTAATATGGCACGCTTCAGGTGGTTATCAAGCAGCCATTTCCAACCCAGTTTCCCTGTCTTTGTTGGTATGCCTTTAAATACCTATTTATTATGTATAATTTCAAGCAGATTTAAAGTTCAGATATCTCATCGCGTTTATCCTCCACTCCCAAGAACATCAGGAAGCAATTTCATGGAAAAAACTGTATTTTGCCGGCATTTTGGGAACTATATCGTCTTCACTATCGTAGAAGTATGATGCTTTTTATTAGTTCAATATCGGTGATTTCATCATCTGATGCAACAACAACTATCGGTTCTCTCAAATGAGGCCATTTCCAAAGGAATAATTGCTCTACCGGAAGACTTCATGGACTCGTTTGAACCGGCGTTCCAGACGTATAAGGCTAACCAGGAATGCCGAATGGCCAAACTCATTGGCCGGCAAGCAGACTTAGGCCCCTTCTGATGCTAGCAAGTTAAATAAAGTAATGAACTGAAGTTACTTTTCTAAACATCACTTCTACATCGAACCGGTTTTTAACGAGACATTACTGCCCAGTTGTGTCTTGTAGCTCACTTTAGGGTCCTTAAGGGCAGTTGCGCAGCGCATTGTGGTAAATATTTACGTACTTCAATATTTCAAATCGTATAAATAGGTTGGGGATGCCACGTTGACAGCGAGTAGGAAGCAGAAATGGCCATCCCCGTCTTCCATTGTTTTTTTCACTATGCCTGCGTTATGTGCGTATTCGTGAAGAGTTGTAATACAGATATTGCGTTCATCCTTGTCATCCACCAAAGAAGACATAAAAGCAGAGGAGGAGGCCATTTCACGGAACGAACTGTACTTGCGCTGATGTTTCCTGAAATCCAGCTTTTCCATCGTCAGTGTTGTGCGATGGCTGTTCCTGGTTCATAACTTCTTCCACCACCGTCCGGCGAAACAACAACTGGTGGTTTACTCCAGTGAAGCTGCTTCCAGGGCAAGATGTGCTCTACCAGAAGAATTTATCGCGATTTTCGAATTGGCGCTGGAAATGTGTGAGGTAGGAAGAATCTTAATGCGGCATCAAGTACACATTTTAAGACTCCAACAATAACCCCACAAAGGACGACTTCCAAAGCAAACGATCAGGAAACTCTAGTGATACGAAAAGCGACGAATAATTTGACCTGCACGCTGACTAGGGATGCCCTACGATCGTTGTGGACAAAGCTGCAAATCTACTCGTCGGGCAGCTAGTCTGAAGCGCCTTAGGACGCCAGAAAGTTCAATAAGGTTACGAACAGCATTTACGTTTTTGACATCCCTTCTGTATCATGCCGGGTTTTTAATTTAAAAGTTATCTTTCAGTTTATTTGATTGTTTCCTTCCCATTCAACAAATAAGACAAAACACTGTTGATGAACGTTGCTTATCTGGTTTGAATAGGAAATCCATGCCTCTCTTTCCGAATGAAAGTGAGCAACAACCAGTAGCATAGTGTTTTGGCCTGATCGAGTGCACCGACAGAGGAGTTTGCGGAAACTGCTGGCCCAAAGCTGGTTCAAAGCGGTGCGTTTGTTGTTCCAAATACACATTCATGAATCACCGCTTTCCTCTCAGTATGAACCAGACGCAATTCTATTTCACCCACTGACCGACTTCCAAGGGACAAGATATCCGCATTGCAGCTTCAGACAGGCTTCCTCTCTTCTTTTGACGACAGTGTTCTTGATCGTTACATTTCCTCAGTTAGTAGACTGCTTGCTTTTGCTATCAAAGCAAGTCAGTGGTGACCGGCTCAGAGGTGACCGGCTCATAGAGGAGTATGCGCACTACCTTTATTTACTCTTTCGAAGCAAACAAGCTTCAAGTGAGCGGAAGAGATCGCATTCCAGGCGGAGTTAAGTTGACCGATGATAACAGAGGCGATGGTGGTAGAGATTCAGGTAAATTGATGTACATCTGTGCTTAAATTCAACGAAAGATAATCCAAACACCCATCTGGAACCAGTACCGCCAGTTGAGCCGTCGTTGCCGAGGCTGTCCGCCGTGTGCCCCACGGCATGTTGGGCTCAGGGACCGTAAATTACACGTGATTTATTTTAAAGTGATAGCAGATCTGCAGAGCATCTAGCACACTCTCTGCTTGTGTCCCAACTGGGTCCTGTGTCATGACCAAGTCAAAAAGGGTGGAAGCGGGAGAGAGCGCAAGTGGCCAGAACCCGTCCCTAGGCCTGTCACCACACAGCTCAGTTGCGGCAGTTAATATGGTTGCGCACCCTGTTTGGCCAGCGCAGCTACTGAATGGCCATGATAGAGAAACTAGGAATCGGTCAGACTAATGTGCGCACCCAACCAGCAAAGCTAGTTCGCAGAAGCTCCCTTCCAGATGAATGGCAATCCTTTTCAGTGAACCACACTTCACCAATGCCGTGCGGGTTGGTATTCTCTGTGTCGTTGCAAGGGGGTATTTACTCACACGGGAATTAATGCATACCGATCCACAGGATTCTCTCATCAGATAAGCCCCGACGGATTCAGCGGTGATCTGTTTATAGAGGACTAGGTAGACTACCACCCATTGATTTTCTAAAACAAAAAGACTTCGAATGGATCAAAAAGTTCGCAAATAGATTACCACGTGACATGTCAAAGCTATCATCTAGTGGATTACAACAGTGATGCAGGTAGATTGACACAACTCTATCTCGGGATTATTCTTTTGGCAGTCATTACTCTGATCGCCCTCTGGAGTTGGAAATGCAATCCCGTGCACGCACACACCGCTGGTGGTGCGCAAACGAGCTCTATCAAATGGAGCCCCGATTGGTGAGGCGTCCAGCCACAAATGCAAATATTCCCGATCAAAAACGGTAAGCAAATGAGCCCGTGGCTCAATGGTTAGAAGGTGAGACTTCTACTCAACAGGTTGTGGGTTTGAGCTTCGGGTGATGCACCACCTGGGGTTGGGTATGTCTGGCTGATGACGGCTAATAAGCCAGAAATGGTTATTACAATCTCCCAGCATTTATTAATATAGTAAATTTAACGCACTGGAATTTACCACATCGCAATAGAAAACACAGCTTGAACGTTTGCCATCGGATACAATAAATTCACAACCAGTTTTTTTATTTATTAACGATTTAAAAGAGCAATAAACCGTGAAGTAGCGCAGATATCAAGTTTTCTATTTTGCGTTATGAACAGGTCGACTAAATTTTCCCTTTTCTGTCTGCAAACGTAAATTATTATTTTTTTTTTTATTTTGGAATGACAGCACACGGTGGTTAAAGCTATAGTTAGCAAATAAGATCACTGCAGATAATATAAAAGCAAAGATGGATAAAATTTTGCCCTTCATATTGATGGCTTGCAAGGCTAAATAAGTTAAAAAAACAGGAAAGACTGGATTTGAAGTGCGGCACTGGATGCCGCTGTCCAGTAAGTACTTAGTGGTGGATGAGGATGATTGCGAAATGGCGTTAGAAGTACGGCCCCGTGGGAGTAGTATGAGTCAGCCAGTGATGGTTTCTTATCACTATAGCCCTTATAGCATCTGGGGAGATCAAATTTATCCATCCAACAAAGTTATATTTTACATCAATTTAACTCGAATTTGAATGTTTTGCGGCAGGGGTGAGTTCGATAATGTCGCTCGAGATTGAAATAATGGGTTAATTTTTTGCCTGCGCACACTGATAAGCAACTGTAATGGAATTCTCCTCAAGTCCACCTTAATCGTCTCAAGGTCACTATCAACAGAGATCGCTAGATGACAAATAAATGTTTTGAATGCAGTAACTATTCAACATCGGATTTTGGCGTATAAAACTTCTTCAAACCCTGTCCCTCACAAGCGACGGCTGAACTCCCCCTTGAATAAAAGCTTTCGTTTGACCCACTTGTGAATAAATCGGAGGCCTCTGTGGGATTTGAACCCACGCCAGCAAGGAGAAGGCTTTAGTACAGCCAATGCTCCACAACAGGAGCACAACTGATACCGGTTTGGGTAGGGCTTGTGTCGCAAGCATGTGGAATGTTCACTGGAAGTTACTTGTCCAGTTCCTTATAATGTAGCCGAAAATACCGATGGTATATTGCACAGGCAACCTACTCAACGGACAATCAAGGGGTTAGCTTGGGCGGAACTTATTGCTACGATGGAGAAAGATCAACCATTAGCTTCAACACTTGTTACATTTTGCCGTTAATCTGAGGCCAAAACGACTGTCAAACTGGACCATAGCAGTCAAAAATTTATTTTTATTTGCTATGCAGCCCCACTTATGATAGGCTGAATGTAAAATATACGTCTAAGATTAGAGATCGGTGTGTGTGTGTGTGTGTGTGTGTCTTGCCCCCTAAACGGGCCACGTGGTAGATGCGTTGGACCAACACGAAGGCCACATTAGGGCATGGCATGCGTTATTCGGGTTGCGCTTTCATAACAAATACCGAACATAGAGGTGTGGTGGCACGCCTAGGGGCGGCAGGACTTAGGGGACCCGGCCGCGCCAGCCACCTGCGTCCTCTCCCGCCTCCGGTCTTCTTGACTCTGTCTTGACACCGGGCTCAGGTGGGGAGGAGAGAGTGCGGTAGATGCAGCGCAAGTCTACTATCACTTTAAACTAAATCACGCGCAAGTCACCGTCCCTGCTCCATTTTCCCGTGGAGAATACGCTGGACATCGTCGAAATCGACGGTCGAACTGTCGTGTGTGTGTGGTGGAACGCCCAGGGGTGGCTCCGGCCGCGCCAGCAAGTTGCGCCCTCTCCCGTCTCCGGTCTTCTTGATTCTATCGTGACACCGAGCTCAGGTGAGGGAGCAGGAGGGAGTGTGATCGATGCAGCGCAAGTCTTCTATCACTTTAAACTAAATCACGCGCAAGTCACCGTCCCTGCACCGCCCTTCCGTGGAGCATACGGTGGACCTCATCAGACTACAACGGTCAAACTGTGTGTGTGTGTGTCGGTGTATGAAAGAGTATGATTCCAAAAGCCTGCATTCGCACAGCATCAATATCTATGACTTGCCAGTCAAGTTAGAGACTTAAAAATGACTGGTTACGCGGATGCAGAAACCAGAAGTGAGTTAGAGGTATCTGGATTTTAATATCGCCATTTTTGTTTTGCACTATGGATAATGAAATCTGAGTGTAAATTTGATAAGAAATAATGGGATTTCCAGCTCCTTGAACACCGGGTTGACATAACACCAGCCTATAAAGCTGTACGCCACTACCTCGGCTTTAAATGTAGACTATGATTAGAAGCCAAAACAAGGTAGACCAGTCAAATAAAGCTGCTGTATCTTATTTCTGCTGCTGAAAAGTAAAAATGATATTACAGCCGCTATATAAAATGTTCGCTTATGACGGCGGAAAATGCAATTGCGTTCAAAAAATGCACAAACCACATAATTTCATTCACACCTATTTCGCAGGATGCAATTATGTTAAGAATTGGCGGAGGACGAGTCGCAGACGAGGTGACAAAGTCGCGAATATGCAAAGAGGGTGGGGAAGAGGAGGCATGCGCACGGCGTACATCAGTCAGGTTGGGGGTGAAATAGGACGCCTAGCAGCCAGAAGCATCTCGATGGGGTCAAATACGAGGAGGTCACCGGAGGAACTGTCAATGGTAACCAGGGTGGGCAGGAGACGCGGACCAGACTCCAGGCTCGATACCCTGCCTACAAAAAGACGACTGCGCAGTGGACAGCCATGATAATCCGCGTGACCGGGAGAGTCAAAGACCTGCAGAACACGGCAGCGAAAGAGCTCAAGCTGGGAGGGTTCGCCGGAAGCCGACTTGACTGAGGACTGCAGCACACTGGACCGGGTCCCCACGCTGATGGCGCCGGTACCGTGCGGACGCGATTGCCCAGTCTCGGTGCGAGCAAATGGCCAAACGCAAAGGCGATCGGAAAGGCCCGAGAGCACGCTGCCGTCCGCGGACCAGCAGAGACGCAGCAGCCAGGAGCCACCAGCGCTGGGCGCGTCAGAGGAGAAGTTGCGACGATGCCAGAACGCCGATCGATCCGGATTCCTGGTACACGAATAAAGAAACACCATCTAGTTACCAGTAGTTAGCACCAAAATTTGAGTCTAGAAAACGCAGGCTTTCATTATGCAACCGAGAGTGACAGGCATCGAGACTTGCTAGACGGTCTGGCACACAACCCAATGAGTAGAAAGGTTCAATTGTCGGACGCGACAACGTCCGCCGTGTACTACACGGACTGGTTACATAAGCCATGGGTTGGGCGCAAAGTAGTTCATAATAAAGCAGACTTTTGATGCATCTACCGCACTCTATCATCACTCAACCTCCTTACTACGTTGACAACTCACTGCCAAGACAACCAAAGATGGGCTCGGACGCAGTGACTGACAAAGCTAAACTACCCTCTTACGCGTGACACACACGACCTACTTCCCGTCAAGTGCGCTAGGAGCACCTTGGATCTCACATGGGCGAGAATTCAAAAAGGGCACATTTCAGTACCACTGGCAGTCCTCAGGGCCAAGTTATTTCACCGGTTCGCAGTCCTTCAAGCCACAACTGATAGCACGTCTTGATAGATCCGTATATATGTGATTTAGAAATGGTGAATACACGTCACTCCCTCATGGTCCACTCGACTGCCCGAGTCTGTCAATCAAGTCAGACATCACATTATGGACTTAAAACAGGACACGCGGGAGATACACAGGATCAACACGCGGAGCCGATCAGAGCACGGAAGGCGTTTTAAGGGATGCGTGCCGATAACAAAGGCCACACATGGAGAGGGGTATGGTCGCAAGCCTAGGTACAGGCACAGGCCACGCCAGCCATGTAAACCTGATCCCGCCTCCGGTCTTCTTGACTTAGTAATGGCACCGGATAGATGCGGTGCAAATCTATTACCATTTTAAATTGATTGACGCGCAAGTCGATAGCCGTGCACACACGTTGGACACAGTCGGAATCGACATTCAAACTATCGTGGGGATCAGATTGCGCGCAGCACTGAAGGAAGATACACGTACACACGCGCGCACAGAATGCTTGTAGGAGCATGAAGCCAAAGACTGTGAACAAAGAAAGGGAACAGAGATGGCACTTACTTCGGGATCGTCATGCACCAGATACGCAGGGTTCCGGCGTCATCACCTGAGGCCAGAAAGATTTCAGTACCTAATCGCGACTGTTCGGCCACTGGACGGAATTTGACACAGCGCACGGGCGAGGGTTTGTGCGAGGCCTCGAAAAGTTGTTTTGAGGTGCTCAAACACCACACCTGCGGAAAGGGTAGGCAGACAGAATTAAACAGCAAAGACCTCAAAGATGCCGGAAACCGCAATGGGCGTTGGTATTAGTAGTAGTAGTAGTAGTAGTAGTAGTGGTAGTAGTAGTAGTAGTAGTAGTAGTAGTAGTAGTAGTAGTAGTATTAGTAGTAGTAGTAGAAGTAATAGTAGTAGTAGTAGTAGTAGTAATAGTAGTAGTAGTAGTAGTATTAGTAGTAGTAGTAGTAATAATAGTAATAGTAGTAGTAGTAGTAGAAGTAGTAGTAGTAGTAGTAGTAGTAGTAGTAGTAGTAGTAGTAGTAGTAGTAGTAGTAGAAGTAGTAGTAGTAGTAGTAGTAGTAGTAGTAGTAGTAGTAGTAGTAGTAGTAGTAGTAGTAGTAGTAGTAGTAGTAGTAGTAGTAGTAGTAGTATTAGTAGTAGTAGTAGTAGTAGTAGTAGTAGCAGAAGTAGTGGTAGTGGTGGTGGTGGTGCTGGTGGTGGTGCTGGTGGATGCGTGGATGATTCAGGTTCAGGAAAAAAGCAGTACAAACCTTAAGAGATTGGTCTGTGGAAGCCGTTACAACCAAGCATCCACAGGGATCCACATCAGCATCGGTGATCTCAAAAGGCCGATGGGCCGCTAGACTAAGGCTCCATTCCGTGCCAACTATGGGGCACTTCGGCGGACACAGCGGTCGGCCGTATAGACAGCCATCGCGTCCAGCCGAGAGCCAGGCAAGACGATATTTCAGGGTTGCACTATCGCTGTCCTCGGCAGCAGGGGCGGCGGTGGCTGGAGGTTGCAGGGGGACCAGGTGGGACAGACACTGGAACCAAACGATGGGCGAGGTAATGACACGGCTGGAGCAAGTATCGAAAGTTTCCTCAGAGCCGGGGGCGCCTGGCGACACTTCGCAGGACAGCTGGTGCATACGCTGCCAGAACTTGTAGGGGTGCACCAACTGAAGAGGCGAGTTTTCTGGGCTGGAGGGACTTAACGACACTAACCAGACCTGTCAAATAGAATGGAATGGATGGGATGGGGAAAATATATTCATTCGGCCCGGTTGTGGAAAACTCATTGGCTTCAGTGGGGGACTGAACCCCGGACAGCAAGTTCAACACTTGATTACAGCAAACGCTGTAACCACTTGAGGCTCCACCGGGAGCTGGGAGTTTAATCACATTTGGATCAAGTTTGCCGCCCAATCAACGACAGAATATGGAATCCACCAATTCTGATAGAGTAAGATGACTGTCCAAAGATAATTTACTGGGGAATCAATCTTGAATCCACCCAATGAATACCATGCTTCCTTCATTAATGAGTGCTTTTGGCAGATTTGAATGGTTCATTTTACAAAATGTTTTGAAAACTCGGTGGCCTCGGCAGGATTCGAAGCAACGATAGCAAGGGCAAGACAACAATCTAATCATCTGAGCTACGAGGGTTCGATCTGGAGGCACGACTTGAACCACGTTTTAATTTCCGTGGTTTTATAGCGTAAGCCGTCGCTAAGCATATACGTACGCTCAGCATGCTTCCAAATATAGCATCTTCAGGGGTGGATAGGCAAACGAACGATGAATCATTGAAGTCTAAAGCAATTAATATGGTAAACATACTGTCCAATGTATCATCCCCCAGGGTCAATAATCCCAATTCCAGACCTCCACCTAGCGGATGTACGCAGAAACCAATATTACATAGATTTCATGAGGACCTTGGAGGGGAAGTTCTATTTCAGCCCTGCCTAAACCCATTTGGGCGCACTTTACTGGTGGGTACATCCCACCGTGAACAGTCTCTACTCTAATCCCTGTTGATGGACAATAAGAAGCAGTCACTTTCACGGACAGTAAAATCAGCATGACAGTAAGCAGCAAAGGAATACCTCCCCCCTAACATCAAAGCTTTTACCATCACCGAAGACCTGAGCAACTTTTGCTGCATTCAGCCTAACCGGAAGTGGTAAAGGAGTAGACAATTTTTAACGTCCGCCTACGTACTGCGCACCGCACAAGCAAAAACTGCATCAAGATCTGCTATTGACCGTTCTGTGATTTGGCATGAACAACAGACCACAGTGGCACATGAAGTAGAGGATGCGATCATATGCGTAGTACAAGTAGAAGCTCTGACGATCACCACTGGGGGGTCGTAATTGATGCGATGCTTGCTTTGCAGTCCGCGTCCAATTCACGTATGGCTGTGATTTCATCATCACCCGCGTAGGATGTTGGCGTGCACAGGCAATGTCTCAGGACAGAATCTGTCAAAGGCAGGCCATTGTGCTTGTTGATGGACTGTGGGCCTAACAAACAACAACGTGAGTAGCTCGCAGCTCACGGTTGTCACCTCTTGCGAATAATTAGGCCGGATTCCATTTAGTGAGCTGCAGCCTTACTCAGTACCGTTCCTTCTCACCGCTGCTGCGTGCTCGGCCATTCGCGTTCGGAGTAATCTAGAGGTTTCTCCTATTTAGTTGCTTTGTCTACAACTGCACCAGAGCAAATGCACAAAAGTTGGTCATTTGGCGCGTGGTATTCGACTGCGGGTGAAATGTCCTTCAAACAAAGCCTGCAATAGCTTGGAGGAGAGGGCGTCAAGGCGCCATTCTTTACTGCGACGATGGTCGGAAAACCGAGCACAGATCGAGCAGCTGGAACACCAAAAACGATTACGCAGGTCGCGTAGCCCTGCGCATCGTGCTAGATCCGACTGTGGGACGAAAGTGCGAAGGGTTTATGAGGGCTTACAAAATATAAAATGAGCAAATGAACATGGGGTTTTTGCTTAGTGCATTTTAAGCTTTCGCTGATTACTGGTGGGGGGTAGAAGGTCTGGAATGTAACCCCGCAATCGAGGAGGGATCACTGTATAATGTTATACGACGTGAGACGATAACTAGCGCAACCAAATTTGCACCTCGGTAGCAGTTTAACTATGCAGGAGGACTACAGATACGTAACTGGAAAACAGGGACGACTATTTTGGGTTTATCAGTCATCGTCAGCCAGCCATACGCCAACCTCAGTTTCCTACAATCCGGGGCTCGCAGATCCCAAAGTAGCGTCCGAAAATAAATCAGACTTTGCCGCCTCTCCAGCAACCGTTCGTGGCCGGCTGTCGAACAGCCAACATGGCTTCGCTCAGCAAGTTCTGAGCACGTCAGCTATCTGCGCTGGCCAAGGGGGGAGGGGGATGATAATACCAATCAAACGTTCTGACCATAACGACTGACAAAAAATAATGTGTACTTTTGTTCGCGGTACAACCATGGAAGATTTCTGGAAAAAAAATAGTAAACGCCAGATGACAGAGACTCATGTTCGCTGCTCCCCCCCCCTGCCCCTCCGGAAGTCACGACTCCCAGTGAGCCTCAGTTACCGCACCCAGAGCCGACAACAGCCATGTGCGCCAATTCGCTGTTGTGCTAGGGAGGGCATTGGGCAGCAGACACCTGTAAGGGTCCCCCTGCCAGTGTAGCGGAAATCCCTGGGGTAAGTAAATGGCCCCATCTGCGAGAGACCGCAGTGAGGGAGGGGGTTAGTCACCGACAAATACGTAGCGCTGGCTAGTGAGGTTGTCAGCACTCAACGACTACGTAACGCCGCCTGCCCATAAGTGCACCATTTACTAAACTAACGGAATCCCTAAAATAACTGACACCTGGGTGGAATGAGGGAACCGATAGCGGCTACAAATAAAAAAGGACAGTTCGGTTACCGCAAGCGACGACATCAACCGCGTAACCCGAGGGGGGGGGGGTTAGGTGTAGCATCTACTACACACTTCCCCACTTCAGCCTTTTCTCTATCGCATGCATCAGGTGATGATAATGAGCTGACGCGGCTTGAAGTCGACGCCAAGGCGTGCCCCGACGCCCCCATGTTCGGAAAGAGCTATGGGCTCACGCTGACTCCAAACGCGTACCGTGTGCCAGCCCGATCCAGTTTTGCTCCAACACATCTACATCGCAGCACAACAAAAGGGCGCGAGAACTTACGTAAACAGTGCCACATGCCGTCACGGCGGTTACGATCGCCTCCGATGGTGGGACAGGTGTTGGGTCCGCGTCTGCCACGGGTTTCAGAAGAGGAAGGCACCAGATGGAGAGATGGATAATCTTGCGAGCTGAGGGCAGCAGATTACTGGGTAGAACACGGGGTGAGCCAGGCGCAGCCTTGGAGCTAATGGGATCAATTGTGAGGACGCAGCGGCGAGTGAACCCTGCCTGGGGCTGGTTATGGGACTTGAATTCCATAAGCTATAGAGGGGAAGAGATAATGAATAGAGACGAAGTTAAGTTGTTTGTGAAAGAAGGGGAAGGGAGAAACGAGTGTCGGGAAAAAGATGTGACAATCGTCACCAAATGGCGGAATGGAAGCATTTTCTTTTTTAACTCATGCATTCAAAGTAAAAGAGTGCCAATCGCGGGTAAAATATCTCAAGGAGCATTTGAAAGCCCTGTTTAATACTACCCACAGAAAGAGTTAAAGAAGATGCAGGCTGACGACAGACTTGCATCACCAACGTCATTTTACTACTTATAAGAATAACCAATAAGATTCGTTCGCCGATATATTGGTCAAGTCTTAATCAAATCGGTACGTTCGAGATCAAAATCAAATGTTGCAAACGCCAGTTAGTCATGCACATTAATGGCACGACCTTAAGCACATAAAACGGAGATATTGTCTTGAAAAAATTAGACAGATTTGCCAGAAGTCTCCTAATTCGGGTTTTCTATTAAGGTATGCACGGAAGTTTCGTAAAGGCTGGCACTGCCACCTAAAATCAGTACACAGCGCCACCCAGCAAACTACATATTAAGTGCCAGCTTGACTAGCATTGTCGGAATATCCAGCCATGCGTACAACAGACTGATTGCGAAGAACGTTATTATGAAAAAATTACCCAGGTCATCTGGGAACGACAACTACAGGAAATGGGGGTGGAGAACCCAGCTATAAGCGCAGCAGGAGGGACCTGTGCCTACGGTTTTAAGCATTTAACGTGAGCTGGGAGACGAAAGAGGGAACGTGCAGTTTGATGTAGGCTGTGCATCGGACGGGTTAAAAACGAGCACAAGCAGGAGAACTCACGTCGATGAAACCGCTCTCGTAGCCAATGGCCAGGAGACGAAAGTCCTTGGAAAAGACGGCACTCGAGGGCACGATGAGCTTCGTCCGCTCAGCTGCTGTTGAGGGTTGCGGTGGGTGGTGGATGCCGTTGTCGCCCATAGCTCCATTGGCTCCATTTTCCACCGTCACCGGCGTCGCGGAGGTGGATATAGGCACCAGAGGACGTCTACGTTGGGCAAATGGGTGCGAAGACGACACATCGACCTCCACGCAGCAGAGATGGGATTCCGGTACCGAGGTAAGACCGGTACCGCTCGCCTCCGTATTTCGATAGAGGAGCTGCGGTGGGGTGGAGAGGGGAAAGGAAATGGGCGGAAAAGGTATAAGCAGGCTCCCATTGGGTTGCGTAGGACTGTGATGGAATAAGCCACCCAAAAAAACGGACATAGATGATGCCCTATCACAGTAAAACACTTGGAAACGCTATTGCGGCGGACGTGATACCGCCAATGTCGGCCACACTGCAATAGGTTCGATGAAGTACAATTTTGCGGGGCAAACGGGTGCCATAACTATAAATTTGTAACTTTTGATTTTTTATTGTACACCAAAAGAGGAAAAGATAGGGAGATGGAAGGCTGGCCTTTTATCGTATAGGGGAGAGGGACATTAGCCGCGTGCGATAGTTGAAGCCTAGAAAATGCCTTTGGTGCAGTGAGGAGGAGGGGAGGAGGAGGAGAATGGGAAGAGCAGGAGGAGCAGGAGGGGAGGAGGAGGGGGAGGATGAGGGGAAGGGGGAGCGGGAGGATGAGGGGAGGAGGAGGGGGAGGAGGAAGGGAGGAGGGGGAGGTGGAGGAGTAGCGGGAGGAGGAGCGGGAGGAGGAGGGGGAGGAGGAAGAGTATGGCGGCGGAGACGGAATGGAAGACACACGGAATGGTTACCATTGATTTAAAAAAGCTACACTGTGGGTGGGGGAGAGGAGAAATGTTTTCATTGGTAGCTCAAAAGCCCAAAGAGACGATCTGTAGGATCCTGCTGTTTATGAGCATAAAGCGCATGGACTGGCGTCGAGGTGCTGACACATATACCCGAACACTCGATGCAATCTACCGTTTTGGAAGCCAATTTTAGCCTGAAGTTAACCAGCAAAGACGAAAACATATTTGCAAACACGCAGACAGAAGAGCACGGGGAAGGACTCTAAAATACCACGCAGTTCGACTGTGGGAGGCAAGAGACAAAGAGGCGCCTGCTAACGACCCGGCTTGGAGAGTGCCGAGAAAGAGAGAGAGAACTGATGCCACAATTATAAGAAGCTAAGGAACGATTTTGGAGTCTCCAAGTGAGCAACAGGAAGGGTTTCTCGAAAAGGAGGATGAGAATATACAGTCTCGAAGGAGCAATAAAATCTTTGTGTGCGGTTGTAGTGGCATAACCGCTCTAGACACGATTTGAGGAACGCATGAGGTGGGGGAAGGGGCGGAAATGAGCTAAATCCTCCATCGCAGGCTCTCTAAACCGAACTCACAATATAGCCGTGGCCGAAACGACAGTACACACAAAATTCGACACACCATGGAGCGAATTTTCTCCCAATTACTTCGGTAAAAGGTAAAAGTAACCAACTAATCATCAGTGTGAATTTTTCCGTGTCCACATAAAACACAGCATTTTGCATAGAATCGATCCCCTGGTGGCGGTGCAGGAAGCTATCCGTTATAAACAATTCGCCTTTGCATTATTCAAAAATAACTTTGTTAAAGGTGCAGGAGGTTGGAGCTCTGAGAAGGGGAAGCAATTGCTCTAAAAGCTCTCCAACCTTACACAGATAAAGCCGAAACAGTTGGCCTAAAGGCGCATGGAATTCGCGGAGAGTTCAATTCTGAAAATAAGGAATTGTTGAGATAAGGTCAATAGCACAAACCTGTAAATTACAACTGGCCTTGATGCGTCCAATGGCGAGGAAGTAACCCCGCTGGCCGAAAACAACATCAAACAACTCGGCCCAGAGAGGATGCGGTTGACCCCGGCGCCAGGCATTCACATGACGCGGCAAGGCAGCGGAATTGAGTGATGGGGACCCAATTTCGGGAATCGGTTGAGCAGTCCCAAACTGATTGAAAAGCAGAAAATAGGCACTCAATTGAGTGTATCTAGAGAGCGCACGCCAAGTCAACAAGCACAGCAGCTAAACAATCTGAGGGACTGAAAACCGAATAAATCGGCAAGAGAGTTGGTTAAATAACCTTATTAGCCCCTTTAAGCACATAGTTTTGTGCCTGTTGCCCAACTGGCACATCGATACAGACAGTCGTGAAGACTTATTTGTTATTGCTCGCCTCATAAGCAAAAAAGAGAAGCACTAAACGTCGTGAATCGAAAAGTTTGGTGGTAAAGTGAGCCAAAAATTTCTAGGAGCACGACAATCCTACAACAATGACATTCGAACCCTCTCCAAACCCGTTTAACCCTCAAGTCGACAGCATTTTGACTGGTTACAACAGTGCAGGCTTCTGACAGCCATCATCTTAGGTAAAAAAATCTTGATTCACTCAAGGTAAAACGCACAGTCTTTAGGGCTTTTGGCCGTTCTTCCCTTCCGGTGACAGAAGCGCGGCTTCCGCAAATCCGAGATGGTGGTAGCTCAACCGCCTAAACTATAAAGGGACGAATTCTACCCCATGTGGTGACTGGTTGATGCAAACAGTTTGGAAAACAATCTAATACGTAGCATGTAATAGGTTATGCGATTTCAATATCCAGAGCGCTGACCGCTTGGGGCGTGGGAGACACAGTGTTTGTGGGTGGAATGTGAATGTCTGGCTTGATCGGGCAAATTTGAGACCCTCCCAAGGGCCAATGAGGTTTGGAGGCAACATTTCACCTACATGAACCCCAGCAGCCAGGGCGGCCGGAGGGGAAAGGAGGGCTACGTCAAGATGCCAGCTCGTGCACGTACAAACAGGGTCGAGGACATTGAGAAGGGCAGAGGGACAGCGGGAGTCAAACTACAACAACCTTCCTCATCCTACAGTGGCGATGACAATGTTTAAACCCTAGAATTCGCCACGATGGTCGCGGCGACGTCCACCACTACGCCGAAGGGCACCCAAAATAGGGGGAAGTTATGGTGTCTCATTAGTCAAATGCCCACACAGAGGGAGACGAGCATCAGCGAAAGGGGTCACTCCTCCGTTTGACCAAACGCCATTGGTTCACTTTCCCTAAATAAATCAGACTTCACCGATAAGCCTTCACCCATATGGATGTTTCCTCCCACACCCCACCGGAAGTAGGGTGCAAGGTCACCTGAAACACGGGAATGGTAGTAAGAGTGGTCACCAAGGCGGAGAAACGTGGTCCTCTTAAACATAAGGAAATCATGCTTGCATTGAATGATTTATTTTTATGCATGAAAAGGAACTTTATAGGAGGCCTGTGCAAAGGCGTCACATCAATGACCGAAAAGAAGCCTTACAGTTTGGGTTTTCCCAGTCGCGACACTGCACAAACTCATTCGAAAGATGATAGTGAACACGACAATGACAAGGAAGATGGTGGTGGTGGAGTAGTCGTAGTAGAAGTAGTAGTAGTAATAGTAGTAGTAGTAGTAGGAGTAGTAGAAGAAGAAGTAGTAGTAGTAGTAGTAGTAGTAGTAGTAGTAATAATAGGAGGAGGAGGAGGAGGAGGAGGGAGGAGGAGGAGGAGGGAGGAGGAGGAGGAGGAGGGAGGGAGGAGGGAGGGAGGAGGAGGGAGGAGGAGGATGAGGGAGGGAGGAGGAGGAGGGAGGAGGAGGGAGGAGGAGGGAGGGAGGAGGAGGAGGGAGGAGGAGGAGGAGGAGGAGGAGGAGGAGGAGGAGGAGGACAGAAAACGTACGTTGAAGTAACTTGAATGGGCTCTGACATTTTACGGGCCTTGAATAACATTCAGCAGGAGCAGTTGATGGAGAATGACTGTTAAGCAGAGTACAAGTTTACGGAGACACAACTGATGGTTGGATGTCAGATTAAGTTGGCTCATTTTGTGAGACGATCAACTCAGTCGCTTCTAGGCGCAAACAGTTCCCAATGTCACACACGAAAACAGAGTGGGCGTGCAATGGTTAACATTCCCCCCCCCCCCCCCAACTTATCGATTATGGGCAATGGTACGTGTTGGCGAAACCACCTCCTGACATACTTTATATTTCCCACTCCAATAAAGACCAACTACTTATAAAGGTAAGATGCTTAAATGACACAAAAAGGAGGTAGCAAAAGCCTACCGAAGAGCTATCATTCTTAAACCCATTCCACTCCAGTTCGAAGGACTTCACGACGCCGTCCGTGGAGCCGGCTGTAAGGCAGACTGTGATAAGAGAAGAGGTCAGTGGGGAGGATCGCGTGGAGAGGCCGTTGTCAAGGGTGAGGAGACTCAGACCCCCAGAAGACCGGTCGTTTCCGTGCGGAAAGAGTCTCACGGAGGTCACCATGAAGCGGTGCGCGCAAACGTCGAAGATCTTGGAGAGCTCCGGCAGGCTCCAAATCTAGACAGACGTCGGAGGGGGAAAATAAATGATGGTGTAGTGCCCGGCACATACGTCGGCCCGGCAGATGCAACATGAGCACAGTCGGTCTAGAGGACAGCAGACCACAGGTTCTCACATATTTCACAATCAAACAATCAGCTGATCAAGAGGACACTGACTGACTCTCACGCAAAACCCTTAGGCGTTCACGTCCACACCACCCTAGCGGACAGACGCGTGCGCACAGGCGCAAAGCTTACTGCGCGTCGGGGGCTCTGACAGCCACCGGGATTCTGTACACAATGCAAGACGCCTACTGGTGCCTTTCACCTTATCTTTCAAAACGAGCTGGGCTACGACAGAAACCACACCCACCACTTGAACCGACACATAGAGCGGTAATAGAGTTAAAAAAATATTTCCATTGGAGAGAATGAGAGATGGAGGGGAGATAGAGAGAGTCAGGTCTTCGGGATGTGAACCCATAAGAAATGCCGCACTTAGGCGCTGTGGTGACAGACCTACGTGCGGGTTCTTGTCACTCGAGCTACCTGTGTTCTCACCTTCTGCCAGGCCTGGTGATGACACCGGGCCCAGGTGGGGGGATGAGGACAGTGTGGTAGATGCTGCGCAGTTCGGCTAACCCTATAAACTAAATCGCGTGTAAGTCATGGTCTCTGAACACAAAATGCTGTGAGAAACAGGGTGGACAGCCTCGACAACGACGGTCCAACTGGCGTTATTGGTTCCAAACGGCGCTTAGGCTGATCACTGGTTAAATGAAAGCACAATAAGCCCGAATCAGACGCATGTCGATCTACCCGCGCCTATACTGCCATCCCCCTGTGATCATCGGTCAAATGACCTGAACTGAACTCTTCCTACGGGAGTGCGCCTACTCCTCTATGAGCGGCGGGTCACCACTGATGGTATTCACTGCCTTGTTTTCATAACAAAAGCAGAAAGCTTATTTCGGCAAGCAGGCGGAAGTGCGACGATCAACAAAACCATCGCCAAAAGAGGAGATGAAGCCTGTCTGTAGCTGCAATGCGGATATCCTGTCCATTGGAAGTCGGTCAGTAGGCGAAATTGAATTGTGTTCGGTTCATACTGAGAGGAAAGCGGTCATTCATAAATGTGTATTTGGAACAACAAATGCACCGCTTTGCGCTTAAAGAACGCCAGAAGTTTCATGGAAACTCCTCTATCGGTGCACTCGATCAGGCCAAAATATTATGTTATTGGTTGTTGCTCACTTTCATTCGGAAAGTGAGGCATTGGTTTCCTGTTCAAACCAGATAAGCAACGTCCATCATACGTGTTTATCAATTTCGCTGAATGGGAAGGACGCAATTAACTAAGCAATGGGTTTCTGCTCGAAGTAACAGTCCCAACGCAGCTGCTTTTGTGCGAGAGGGGGTGGTTGCTCAGATAACTCAGAAGGTGATAGGCATTCGTCACCTTCCTGTAAACCGTCGTTTTGAGTTCTCCATCGCCCTTGCTGCATACTAGCACGTTTAGAAATGGCAATTGACAGTCATTTTTCTGCCTCCATCGTGAACTGGATGTCGGGGAAGATAGCGTTCAGGTACTTCGTGAAATCCTTAATCTTGTCACAACTGATGATGACAATTGTGTGATCAACATACCATACCCACAATCGTGGTCGATAGTAGTCGAAAGCCAGTGCCTCCAGACCTTGCAATACTGCCTCAGCAATCAGGCCGGACAACGGCGACCCCATCGGCGCACCTTTGACCTGTTAGTAAAAGGTTCCACTGAAGGTGAAGAATAAGGTCAAGAAGTGCTTTAGCAGGTCGACAAGGCGCCTTATTTTGAGTTTCGTGTCCGCCTCGTTATAGAGCTCTTCTAGCAGGGTATGTTGGTTTCGACTGCAAGTAGAAATTTCGGGTCTGACCCTAAAATTTCATGTCCGGATCACCTGACTCCATGTCCTGCACTTAAAAAATTCAGAAATTATTTCCCCGATTATTCACTGAAGTCCATATACCAGAAACCGCATAGAAAACGCTGGGGAGCCGAACCCCTCGTTGTTGCGTCATGCAGCAGCAGAACCATCGGCGAAACAAGTGCCTGTGCTTTTAACTAATACTTATGTCGGAAGTACGGTATAAGGTCTTTGCCATATAAGATTCATACTATTTTTAGTACTTATTGTTAGTAGAATAGGCATTCCGTGGTTATTTCACAGTAGTTTATTGTCTTTGACCAAAATGTTCATTGAAATTTCGAGTCTGACCCTAAAATGCCATGTCCGGATCACCTGAGTCCATGCCCTACACTTAATAATTTCAGAAACTATTTCCCGATATATATATATATATATATATATATATATATATATATATATATATATAAGAAAGATGGCTCATCGGAAAATTGAGGTTTGCTCGTGAATTTTCAAGCTGGTTACACCAACACGTCGCCAGACTAAATTAAAAGGGAGAGTTGGGATTGTCCAATATATGAAAGTATGGTGATCATCAATCTGGTTAAGGAACATTTTTGCTCCTTTGTGCCCTGAAACACACTTTAGAGCCCTCGCAGGCAGTCACATAGTGACTTGTGGAATATGATGATAAGGATAATTAATTGGAAGGTAGGCGCCCCAGAAAATTAAAATGTAAAGTTAAATACCTTTTGGAAAAAGTAGGAAACTGTAATAGGTATATTTTCGACATAGGCTCCACAGACTATCTTTATGACAAGGAGGTCATCTAGTAGATCCGACGCAATACCTGTGATGTCATATCTAACTGCGAAAATACGCCTCTCTTGACGCACCCACGAACATCAACTGGCAGTTAAGAAACGAGACCATCTGTTCCAAGTAGTCTTGTATGCCCTATGAACGGGACACACCTTCGCCTGGGACAAAACTCGCATCGTTGGCGACTGCTCCTCCAAAAGAAGGCCATGTTTCTCGGCACAATAGGCACATTGAATTAGATACTGTGCTTCGAAATATCAGGAAACATGGAAGTTACGAGAACCAATCAATACAGAATGACAAACACATGATGGTCGCTTACTTCTGCAAACACCGAATACGACTGAAATGTTAGCTGTTTTTTGGGGAACCACCTTCAAAAATTAACCCAATAAAGTTTCCTAATTTTCCTAAAGAACATGTGTCACTGCAATAAATACATGCGTGCATAAAATGGATGGCGAAAAGAACAAAAACAGGGGGGCAGCTGTATACCATCACGCGTCCGTTCGTCATTCCCGCAGCCAGTAAACAACGGGTTCCTATAGTATGCGTGTCCAGGGAGTGTGCAAATGAGCCCAGAGGACAACGCAAGCGAAACTGACATCGGCTGGAAGCGAGTAAAGCCGAAGTTGTCTGAAGATCAAGCTGATTTGCGGGAAGTTTATTTTGGAATGACCAGACCTGTGGGAGGGAAGAGGCGGAGGTAGAAGAATAAATGGATGGACGTAGGTTATGAGGATGTATGCTGCGGAGACTGGATGAATTTCAGCAAGGGGACTCACGCAAATAAAGCCACCCACGGCCGCTGCGCACAAAGGCGTCGAAGGCGGAGTCCAAGGGCTGGAGCTGATGACCACTCGAGATTCGTAGGGCCAGGAGAGGAAGGCACATGCGTTGACAATTGGACCGTCAGCGAATGCGAGCTCAGCCAACTCGGAGTCAGTCTGAGAAGGTTAGAAAAAAATACTAAAACTGATCCGCGTAGTGGGAGTGCTTACACTTAATCATACAAAAAATGAAGATCACGAAACTTTCAATTGCCAGGGCGAGAGAGGAAGCCGCGGGAACCAAGACTTGGTCGCCGAAGGCAATGGAAAACCCCTGAGATCTAGGTGATGGAAGGAAGGTGCTGTCGAAAAATTATGCACGAAATTTGCCTAAAGGCAACTTCATCGAGTTCTCTTAAACGGATGGTGGTGGTGGTAATGGGGAGGTGGTGGTGGTGGTGGTGGTGGTGGTGGTGGTAGTCAGCGTTGTTAGCCGTGTTCAATCATTTCTAGAATGCACGCAAAATCCCCCCCTCTCTTTAACATCTTGCTTGCTCGCCTCAAAGATAGCTTCATGCACTGGGGAAAAATAGCTTTCTGGGGAATGGAAAGTAGAACAAAACCCGTAAACCATACCTAAACTCAACAGGACGTGGGAAACATCGACAGAGGGATAGACAGCACTGCATTTACGATCACGAAGTAGCCTACGTATCCAAATCAGATAAACGTAAAGTGCTCACAGGGAATGGCTTGTGTTGCCGTTGACGTTTCGGAGAGCTTGACTGGCTCTCACAATACAGCCCTAGAAATTGACTGAAAAAGTGCTTCTAAAAGTCGGCAAATTGAATTGTTCCAAAAGAACAGCCTTCAAAGGTATGCCGGTTTAATCCTCACACAGAAGCAAGTGGCTCGGGAAGAAAGCAGAAACAGCGTTCCCTACTTTGCCGCTGGTTTCAGTCTCAATGGACCTCCAAAGGGATAGGAGTGACTCAGGTCAGGCGTTTATCAGGCAGCGCCGAGTCCGCCGCGCGCGCGCGGGCACATAACTAATGACGTAGATGGGAACGGTAAGGTGGAAGGCCTTAGGCGTAGGCCGGCACGTCTTGGGCGCCGGCAGACAGGTGCAGGGGAAATGGAAGAGTGAGGCAGGCACTGAGGAATGTATCCTCCAGCGCATTACTTTCTCTAATAAATCTACAGGGCTTGGAATGTTACTAACTTATCCTAATCATCTGAGATCCTAACCACATCTATTTTAGCCTGGTACGTGTGTTGGACGCGTAGACGGGTAGCTTAGCTTTGTCAGCCAGGGGGTCAACGCCGAAACCCGATCGTCTTGGCATCGTCTCGTCATCGGCACCTAGAGGGTGATGGAGGACTTAAAAGAAAATTTAGTCAAGATAAGCACCACTTTATCCAACGATATTGGAAGGTTCTGACGGCCTGGTATGTAACCTATTTTGGGTACAGGAAATTGAATTAATCCCGACCTTCGATACTGATGGTGGCTGACTGCGTGCATAAAAGGTGAGGGGTTATGTCGGAAAAGAAGGAGATATTCTGTGTGAGGCATACCACCAAATTCAAGGGTCAACTTTGAAAGCAGGCTTTTACAAAGAAGAGGAAGGAAACAGTGCGTGCGTGACACACAGACGTGGGTTCAGTCTCAACGACCGCTGCATAACGTATCTGTCTGCAATCCTCTTGAGTTACGAGAGAAGTTAATTATTTCGATTATAGGTAATCAAAATAATATTAATAGATACATTAATGGTATTGTTTTAGTAGTCGTAGTAGTCGTAGTAGTAGTAGTAGAGTAGTAGTAGTAGTAGTAGTAGTAGTAGTAGTAGTAGTAGTAGTAGTAGTAGTAGTAGTAGTAGTAGTAGTAGTAGTAGTAGTAGTAGTAGTAGTAGTAGTAGTAGTGGTAGTAGTGGAGTAGTAGTAGTGGTAGTGAGTAGTGAGTAGTAGTAGTAGTAGTGAGTGGTAGTAGTAGTAGTAGTAGTAGTAGTGGTAGTGGTAGTAGTAGTGGTGGTGAGTAGTGGTAGGTGGTGAGTAGTAGTGGTAGTGGTGGTGGTGGTGGTGGTAGTGGTAGTGGTGGTAGTGGTAGTGGTGGTGGTGGTGGTAGTGGTGGTAGTGGTGAGTGGTGGTAGTGGTAGTGGTGGTAGTGGTGGTAGTAGTAGTGAAGTGAGTGAGTGAGTGGGTTGTGGTGGTGGTGGTGGTGGTCATTATTATCAAAAGCATTTGCTTAAGCCTTACCGCCTGTTGGAAAGGCGACGTGTCGGTGCGTGGACGAGGAGTCCTGGTGCTGATTGGGGCCGCAGTGAACGGGTCCGCTTTTGCGGAGATTGCTGTAGAGATGCAGGCCACCCAGCCGACCTCATCTAGTGAGTAGATCCATAGACGTCCATTTGACAGTCCGCAGCCGATCATGGAGTCGTCAGAGGAGATGACCGCCGAAAGCACAGAAGGAAGAAGAGGCGCCGCAAAGTTTTTGGGTGGGATCTGAGATGGCAAAATAAGATCCCGACACTTGACTAGGGCGAATTTTGAGGGTGGAATAGCGACCTTCGTGGAACCGGGCGAGCCCGTGAGGAGACTGTACATGGAGAGGGTGAGGGTGGAGTTAGTGTCACAGCCACCTTTCTTTCTTATTCTTCTCCGATTCCAGTTCAAACTGGATCTTTCCGAGTTTAGGGCCCTCTTTCGACGTTGCATCACAGGACGTGGGTGAACTGTCAGCGAAGAGCATGCAGGTGCCCATTGGCGAGAGAGCGATGCATATCTGTGTGGGCGCATCAAATTCGCTTGTGTCTGTGACCTGTCAATGTATTAGAAGGGGAAAACTCAGTGGATGGTGGTCTCAGTCAGAGTCATTGGTGTCTGTTCTGTTGTAGCATGCATTCTACAACGCATTATTATTATGCTTACCTGATATTTTAACTTCCGGGGTTTCCGATTTAATCACCTGAGGGTGAAGGAACAAAAGAAAAACCCTGTCGACAAACCGTTAAATGTCTATGCTGCATAAATTAACAAGGCCTGAGGAAAACGTACACGAGGTCCGATATCTCTGCGACCAACTTATGCAGAATGGCTATCCGAAGGTTTGTACCTCCTATAAGTGTTTCCTTTTTGTCGCTGCTGCCAACTCTTGCACAAATACGACAGTTCAGAATAAAAAATATTTTCCGGTACTCCTCTGCTCGTAAATTGACAATTTATGAGTCTAAAAAGTATGTTTTATTGGCCATGACAAACCCTGATTATCCCATAAAGGCAATTCTGCCGGGTCCAACTGAACCAGAAAGAGATATTTCACTTACGTCTTCACTACAAGCAAAATACAGGCTCCGGAAACTACACCAGCAGACGTCTAGTTAGGACTACGGCGAGGAGTGATTACAAATGACAAACACAACACCTCGCTACAAGATGTCGGAGTGGATCTTGCCAACAATCTGACGAGATAACGGCGCGGCTTCATTTGTTCTGTACGTATTGGGGCTTAAAGTAAAAAACGATAGTTGTTTTCGTCGTTGGCCGTGCAGCTGGAAATTTACGATATACAGCCGACTTAAAAACATGAACTAAATTCCGTGAAGTCCAAGTGAAACTGCCTATTGTGCAAGTTTCATTTCTGACTGGGGTATAGCACCCTATGAAACAAAGATAGCTTGTTTTTGTTAGGAGTACGTGATGCGACTGCATATGCGCTGTCCGGTTGGATACCCACGTCAGCATGTGACGGGTGCCATGCAGGTATTGAGCAATACAATGGATCCCTTGGAGATTAAAATTTGGCCTGCATGCATTTTCCACAAACCATTAACTATATGCAACGTTTACGGCGGTAGATTTCAATTACATTAATTAAATATATTACATAGATGTCGCCTTGGCTGGTTGTATGGATAAGGTTCTACCAGATCATATTGACAGCGAATTCGCTTAAAGAGTAGACTTTCTCAGAAATGTACAATTCTTCGATGGCAAGACTACTTTAAGCCGGTC